>CAMXCT020003223.1:220000-495000 GCA_947184155.2 Cladocopium goreaui
TAAAATGAGGATAAAATGTGGATTTTCATGAGGATTTGATGAGGAAATGAGGATAAAATGATGATAAAATGAGGATAAAATGAGGATTTGATGAGGATTTGATGAGGGAATGAGGATAAAACGAGGATAAAATGAGAATAAAACGAGGATAGAATGAGGATTTGATGAGGAAATGAGGATAAAAGAGGATTTGATGAGGATTTGATGAGGAAATGAGGATAAAACGAGGATAAAATGAGGATAAAATGAGGATTTGATGAGGATTTGATGAGGAAATACGGATAAAACGAGGATAGAATGAGGATTTGATGAGGAAATGAGGATAAAATGAGGATTTGATGAGGATTTGATGAGGAAATGAAGATAAATGAGGTTAAAATGATGATAAAATGAGGATAAAATGAGGATTTGATGAGGATTTGATGAGGAAATGAAGAAAAAACGAGGATAGAATGAGGATTTGATGAGGAAATGAGGATAAAATGAGGATTTATTGAGGAAATGAGGATAAAACGAGGATGAAATGAGGATAAAATGAAGATAAAATGAGGATAAAATGAGGATAAAATGAGGATTTGATGAGGATTTGATAAATTATGTTCATAGTGTGTGACCACAACCAACCCCAGTAAGCAGGTTTGGGGTTATTGGTGACATGTTGCCGGAAAGACTGCAGTAAGCAGGTGCTGGACAAGTTTGCCCCCCAAAAAATGCACCTGCTAAACTTGTGGCGGGTGTCCTTTTCTTCTTACCACCCGTCTTTGACTATAAATCATCTTAAATCCCACATCTTTCCATGATTTTTCCATCGATTTTCCCTGGTTTCCCCATGGTTTTCCCTGGTTTTCCCTGATTTTTTGGTGGGTAAAACCAGCCAGGCCCTGGAAGCCTTGAAGGTCGCCTGGCCCTTGGGCGGTGCGGAGGACGCGGCGCTGCAGCAGCGCTTGGAGCGGAGCTGCCGGGGCCTCGAAATGTTCACCTTCGAGGCGGTGAACACGGCGCCGGTGGAGCCTTGGAAAAATGGCGGTGGTTGATATAATACATTAATATAATATAAATAATATTTATATGATGTATTAATATAGATATATAGTGTATAGTACATATATATATATATGTGCACTATATATATATATATTAATCATATATACATATAATATAATATGTATACTTATATTCATTACTATTATGATTGTTCGTATTGTGACGGGACGTTAGTTGATATACGAATATATCTATAGTATGCTGTAAATGGTTGGGAGATGGATGACAACAACCCAGTGAAACCATTTGGGTGGATGGTTCTTTTAGGGCCAAGATTTCAAGTTTGTTTTGGTGGATGGCAGATGGTGCACCGCAGGATGGGTCAAAGACTGAATCGCTCGAGGATGCTGGTAACCTGGTACTAAGAAGTGGACGTTTTCTCCCAACATTTTGTATTAGGGATGATAATCCAAATAGCTACCCTCTGGTAAACAGCCACATAACTATGGAAAATCACAATTTTTCATGGGAAATTCCACCATAAATGGCCATGTTCAATAGCTATTTTGACATAACCAGAGGGTATAGTTGATGATCCACTACCATTGGGCCCATTGGGATTTTAATTTTGACCCATCCCCCGGTTGGACAAGTTCACCTGGGGTGCACAGTTCGCCATGACTGAGGAACAACTCACCAGCTTCATGCAGTTTGCTCAGGCGCGCTGACCGGAGATGCACTGATGGTTGGGGACTGGTCAAAGTCAGGACCACTGAAACTGCACACTTGACCAGTCACTTGGATGACTTCGCCATGCGAAACTGCCAAGCTGCACAAGGAATGACCAACGATTCTGGTGATTCTGGGGCTTCACGTTAGGATCGTCAATGGACTAAGGACTAAGGACCGCATTGAAGTATTGACAGGACCAAAAGGACTAAGGACCCCTTTTTTGTCTTGAAAGGAGTTATTTTGTTAAGGCCCTTCTGATTGACAAACACCCCCCCTATGTATTGAATCTCTTCATGTTGGGGTCCGGATTCAGTTATTCTGATTGTGCGACACTATCAATTGATAGTAACTGAGTCAACTGACTGAGTTACGACTCCAACGAGGATCTCCATCGAAAATCACCAACTCGACGCAATATAACTTGTTTCCCCCCAAACAGAGGCCCAACAGCTATCAGCTATTATTGTTTACCACTTTTTTGAGATCTTGTTTGTTTTGGGTTGCTCCCCATCTTTGTTAAACCCCCTGGCTGGATCGCATCGCCATGCATCGCCTGTCCGGCCGTTGTAGGAATACGACCTGCGTCACATCGCCTTGGAGCCGGCCAGTAGTGCCTTGCGGCCGCGCTTGGCGACGAAGGCGGCCTTGAAGTGTTTGCAACGGGCCGAAGGCCACCTGCTGCCTGGTCCCAACGGGTGTTTGTGGGGTGTTAGAAGCCAGCCTTGAAGAATGGGAGATTCACAGTTAAGACTTACTGAGGTGATCCGCCATGTACTGGTTTAGATGATTATTATATAGATTATATAGATTATATAGATTATATAGATTATATAGATTATATAGATCATCTTAATATATACACATAGATAGATGTGAAAAGAATCAGCAGGCTATGACATTTTGTACATTTTTTTTGAATTTGACTTTTAAATTTAAAAGAAAGTGATGGATCGTAGCATGGATCGTGGATTGTATACATGGGTACTAGACCAGCCACATGAATCCTCACGGTTTTGGACCGAGGGTTTTTTGGAGGTACCAACAGCACGGCCAGGTGAACTTTTGAAAACCGAGGGAATGAAGCCCCACGTGCTATTGGACAGCCTGAAGGCCCTGGTGTGGAGGTTGAAGCATGTCCACATTTGTTTGGTGGTCTATGGCCAAACATATTTCTAAGATTCTGTGGGGAAATGTGAGGACAGACTGGATTCATTGACCGCGAGTCACTGCCCTGAAAACTCCTTAGCTCACAGTGAATGAGAGGATTCTATACTGCAAATTGACGCAGATCAGTTTGAGGACGTTGCATTTGATGGCCTGAGTTTTGTATGCAGAGGAAACCCTCTGACCCCGCAATGCAGGCCGTGGTGGCTATCAATCCCGCTTTCTTGGCATTTGCTTAGTCAGTTGTGATGGTTTTTCAATAGTTGGAGGCGTTTGCGCCTAAACATGTTGTGTGCTGTAGGCCATTAGCAAAAACGGTTCAAGAGAGGTTACTGTAAGCTTTTATGAGTAGGATGAGTTGTTTCTTCACACTGAAAATATGGTTTCCTTCAACCTGTCCCTTCAACCAGCCAATTTTGGGTCCCAGTTTTGGTTGGCAAGGTTAAGTCCCCATTTTGGTGATGAGTCTCCAATTTTTCTTGGTTTCGGTTGGTGCAATCGATTTTTTTCTTGGTGAACAATCTGAACAACTCCCCAGGTTTTGCTTGGTCAAAACGTTTTAAATCTCCATTTTTATTGCTTGGGTCCATTGAAGTCCCCAGTTTTTCTTGGTGACCTCCGCCATCTGAGGATTCGGAGGACACGGAGGTGCGGACGGTGCTGCTGCGGGTGATGACCAGCACCAACGAACGGCTGCTGAAATCCTTCAGCGAAGCCATTTCGGCAGAGGCACCGAGGGACCGTCGCGGCTACGGTGCTGAAAGGGTGCGGAGCCATTGGCAGATGGCTGATGCTGAAAAATGCTGATTTTGAGATTTTGGGAGATTTTTCTGTAAGTCTGGATAGTTGGGTTGCCATGGAAGTAAAACAAGCAGCAGATTGAGTTTGGATTTGGGACCTTGTTTTGGCTGCAAGGTGCAGTGATACACGCCTGTTTTTACGCCAAACTGAATCTCACTTCCTATTTGCGAAGGATGAAACCACTTCCAACCCGACAAGAATATGTTATTACATGTTATTACCCGGTGTGAGTCTCCACATCAATTTTGATACGGCGAAGTTCCCGCCCACCACTTGCTATCTCCGGCAGGCAGAAAATGAGAAGAAGGAGCTATTGCTGCAGAAATTTGCCGAAGCTGCTGATGAGGTGGGAAGAACAATCAGAGATAATCAGGACGGTAGGCCCGGTAGGCTTCCTGGGCAATCATCCCCAATCGTCGATTTCGGTTCTTTTCGGGTCACCGGTGGATTTGCTTCGGACCCCTTATTTCGCCTTATTTGAGATACATCACCATTTTCGAGGGCTGCAAAGATCAATTGGCTGGATTGAGAAATACGGTTTTTTCATGTCTCACCACTAGAATCCAGAATCCAGTATGCACTAGACACTATTGCACAACAATTCGAATTTCTGATATATCATGTAAATTCATGTCATAAGTATCTCACAATATATGTATAATTATAGTATATTATAGTATACATTATAATAGAGACATATTGAAAAAAATGACAATATGGAAGTGTCCGAATTTTAGGGGGTACCATGGGGTACCCCCTAAATCATCATCCATATTTTCCATGGAGATTTTCCATGTAAGCCATCCAGCTGAGCTCCGAGGTCAGGAGCGCCCTCAAAGTCCCTGGCGAGTCGCTGGTGGCCGAGATGGACATGAAACGCAGCGGCCTGGCAGATTTTCGGGGAAACATGTGGGAAAAATTACCCTCTGGTTATGTCAAAATAGCTATTGAAAATGGCCCATTTATAGTGGAATTTCCCATTCATAATGGTGATTTTCCATAGTTATGTTAGTTTACCAGAGGGTATGGGATAGTGAGGCCAACATGGACTATGAATGAATATGAGAGATATGAATTATGAAGGACTATGAATGGATTTCGTATTTTTTTTGGTGAGTGGAATATGTTTGTTTTTATTGTTTTTGTTTTATCATGGGCATTTATTACCTATATATAAGTTACCATTTTTTTTTCGGATATAAGGAGATACCACCAATCAAGATCCAACTAACCACCAATCAAACATGGCTAGCTGGGAACATCATCGAACAACAATCGAGGGGGATTCTCCAGCAGTTCCGCAAATTTGGTTTCAAAAGCGGTTTTCCATGGCTGGTTTCACATGCTGGGATCGGATTACATATCCATATGGATGTGGGTCAAAATGGAAGACCTAGGGGACCACAGATGTTAGTCTAGTTTAGTATTAACCATCCAATTATTGGGGTACCTAATTTTGACCCATACCCATATCCATATCATCCATGATTTTTTGAATGGACCAGCTATGACCTGCTTTTTTGCTCTCCGAAAAGTGGGATCGATGGATCGTGATGAAACCAACAGATACCCGAGACATCCCGAGACTGCGATTTCTTGGATGACCGGCGTCACATGAGCTTTTTTTTTTTTTTAAATCTTTTTTTGGGATTGTTAGGTCGTATCATGCTACTCGTCATACGCTATATCATGCTATATCCCAATGATATCCCAATGATATCCCAATGATATCACCATGTTTTCTGCCAGCTGGTTCCCAGCCAGAGGGTGCTTAGCTTACATCATTTTCATTTTTGATATTTTTGCTGGTGAAAGTCCCAGTTGTCCTTGGATATCTTAGATGAACTTCCTGGACATTTACCGCGTCATGAACCATTTTGGGCATGGACTGTGACTTGATGCCCATCCCCTTTGGGAATGGTTCAAAATATGATATACCCCTCAGAATTCATGAATCAATATAAAATCAATATAAAATCAATATAAATCAATATAAATCAATATAAATCAAATAAATCATTATAAATCAATATATAAATCAATATAAATCAATATAAATCAATATAAATCAATATAAATCAATATAAATCATTATAAATCAATATATAAATCAATATAAATCAATATAAATCAATATAAATCAATATAAATCAATATAAATCAATATAAATCATTATAAATCAATATATAAATCAATATAAATCAATATAAATCAATATAAATCAATATAAATCAATATAAATCAATATAAATCAATATAAATCAATATAAATCAATATAAATCAAATCAATATAAATCAATATAAATCAAATCAATATATAAATTATAAATCAATATAAATCAATATAAATCAATATAAATCAATATAAATCATTATAAATCAATATAAATCAATATAAATCAATATAAATCAATAAATCAATATAAATCAATATAAATCAATATAAATCAATATAAATCAATATAAATCATTATATATCAATATAAATCAATATATAAATCAATATATAAATCAATATAAATCAATATAAATCAATATAAATCAATATAAATCAATATAAATCAATCTAAATCAATATAAATCAATATAAATCAATATAAATCAATATAAATCATTATATAAATCATAGATTACATGAATCAACCCGAGAAATTGGTCGTTTTTTTCGCCGCGCCCAGCTGGCCATCGAGGTGACGTGGCAGAGGAGTTGATCGACAGCGTGCGCGATCAGCTGTCGATGGGCCAAGTGGCGTCGCTGCCGCGGGAGATCAACGCGCTGGCGCGGATCGCCAAGAAGTGCCGTGGTGAAGAGCCGGGGGATTAGCCTCTGTAGTTCACATCAAAATAGATGGGATTTATGGATCATCCCACTAAAAATGGTATTTTCATAGGTATTGATCCATAGCCATTTGAGAATTTTGAGATCATGATGATCATGGGATAAATAAGCCTCTGGTTATTTAACATAGCCATGGGAAATGGGTATATATATACATATATATATATATATATGATTACATGTATTATCATGGGATAATGGGGATATAAATTTATAAACCAACTGTATTATCAACCGACTAAGATATAGAGGTTTCATATGATCAGATTATTATTCTTATCATGGGATATTAAAACCGGGATTTCTCAACCAACTAAGATGACTTAAGCCATGAAGATTTAGAGGTTTCAAAAAAGTCATGGATATCATGGTAGATTCCCAAGTCATCATTGGTCTAATCTTGGATGATTTGGGGGTACCCCTATAATAAAGGACACCTCCATTTGAGAGGATCCTGAGTGGATTTGAGAGTGTCAATGAATGGGGATATCATGGAGATTTTTCATGGGGGTACCCTCTGGTAAACTAACATAGCTATTGAAAATCACCATTTTTAATGGGAAAACTCACTATAAATGGCCATTTTCAATAGCTATGTTAGATTTTTCATGGGGGTATATATAATGGATTATAATGGGATACATGGGGATGTAAACCAACTAAAATAACTTTCTTTGATCTCATGGGTTATAGTTATCATCCTCCAATTTTCAATTTTCCGCAAAACAATGATCGACCACTGGAGTCACTGGAACATGTGTCACTTAAACATCGCGGCTTGGGATCATCGTAGGATGGCACAGGTGCCATGGTCCCAAGGGTGCCAATGAATCCACGACATCGTGAAATTTCTTTGCGATGTCGGCGATGTCCTTGAACTGCGCCTGAATCATTTTTCCTTACATCTTTGTGTGGGGTTCTTGTTTTTGCTTGTGCACTCCCGTCCGCTCCTCCTGCCTCCTCCTGCCTCCTCCTGCCTCCTCCTGCCTCCCGCCGCCGCCGTCTCTCACAACTCTCTCACACGCAACTTACTCACACACACACACAACTTACAAACAACTTCCTCACACACACACACACACAACTCTCACACACACAACTTACTCCCACATAAGTCTCACACACACACACAACTTACAGACACACGTACACACAAACGTAACTCTCACACACAACTTACACACAACTTACTCACACATAGCTCTCACACACCACTTACTCACACATAACTCTCTCACACACACACCTTACACACAACTTTCTCACACACAACTTACTCACACACAGCTCTCTCACACACAACTTACCCACACATAACTCTCACACACAACTTACTCACACATAACTCTCACAGACACACACAACTTACACACAACTTACTCGCACACAACTCTCTCACACACACAACTTACTCACACAGAACTCTCTCACACACACAACTTACACACAACTTCCTCACACACAACTCTCTCACACACAACTTACTCACACACAACTTACTCAGGCGTGTCACTTGGTAACATTGACCTTCGCTTTGCGTGGCAGGCGTGGCACTTATGGCACTGGGCTGGCTCTGGTGGCGCGCTTGGGCCCCGTTTGGCGTTTGTGGCTGCAGCCCTCCTGTCGTCATACCCCTTTGCCACGAAGAGTAATGTATCTCTGGAATATCTCTTTCATATTACAATGCCTGGGATGCACCGCCAAGTGAGCCATCAAAAGTACCTCTGCGTCCCATCCCATTCAACAGACTGGCTGGTGAATAGTTAGGCTATCCCACCACCAACTGCCTCAGACTTAATGTTGGATTAAATGATTAAATTACCTATAAGCCGGCTTGGCACTTAGGGCACGACCTCAAAAATCCCCAACAAAACATATTTCAATAACATCCCAATATTTTTGATAGCCAATAACAGCCCAATATTTTTGATAGGTTCTAATCCATATCTTATCTCGAAATCACCACGAAACCAAGTATCCCCTACCACCTGGCGCCCGTTGCAGACACGTTCCGCTCAGGCTACCGGCCGATTCCGCGGTGCTGCAGCGCACCCAGACGCTGGCCACGGAGTTTGTGCAGGCACTGAACACGGCGCCGCTGGAGGAGGTAGAAGGATTGCTGGAGAATTCGCAGCACAGGCACCTGTTGTGTCTCGGTTGGGGAAATTTATAGGTATGACGGGGGGAAAATGGATGGGATTATGAGATAAGTATGGTACAAATATGGGACAACGATCGAACTACATAAACACAAACAGGCACACACACACATATATATATTATGTATGTATATGGGATAAGGATTTATGTGGGGTCCTAAAACCCTAAATTGTCAGCATGGGGATACACCGAATTAGATGGTGTGTTGGATAGCCCGGGGCCCCGACTTTGCACGGGGGGATGTCTGAGGGTTTAGTTAAGGCTCCTTCAGGGTACTTCCAGTGAAATGGGGGTATAGGCATAATACGGACTAAGTCAACCTAAATGGCCGCATAGTGCAGTTCAAGGGGTTTTTCATGAGGTTTCGCCCCTTTTTTCGAGGGTATTAAAAAAAAAACAGGGATAGATTAAATCATAAATTTTATTCATGGTGACCTTGGCTGAAGAAATATGACAAAATCGTAACCGTATATTCCATTGTATTCCAAAACATATGGTGAAACACTGAAATTTCTTCAACAACCCTGGCATATGTGAAATGATGATCCCGGGGCGTCCCACGTGACCTGGGTCACCTGGGTCACCTGGATCCGTCCCAAGGCAGTCCTTGAAAGACTTAAACTGCGACGCCCCTGAGCTACGATCCAAGTTGCTGAGCAGAGCTGCTGGGCTTGGAGACACCAAAGATTTTTAAAAGGCCTAAGGGCTACGTCAGGGAATATCCCGGACAAGAGATGGACTTAGTACAGTACCCTCCATTTTAGGTTCCTGAATTTCCACTTGAATTATTTTCTATGATCCAACAGAAACGTACGTGGAAATATGATCAACATGGGGTTTCAGTAAGGATGTGTCATGGGGATCAACTATGAGCTGATGTGAGAAACCATATCATTCAACCAGTAGAGAGGGATGGCCTTGCCAATCTCCTACAGATGGTGATTTCAAAAGACTATGTTGTTCTTTTCCACAGAATCTTTGGCACATGAAAAGTATTCTAAAGTATATATTTTATATTTCAGTATTGGGACACTTTGCAACCACCAACCGTTGCGAATTCAATGAGCCTCCCTATTCAAGTCTTTGGGACCGGGCAGCTGTAGACCTTAAATTTGGTCCAAAATTTTAGGGAAACAGGGGCAAATTTGGGATACCACTAGATTGGGGAAACACCAGCTGTTTGTGACATGTTTTCAGACATCTTCACAATATAGTTGCAGATTGCAAGTTTGGACAGGCTTTTGGTCGCTTTTTGTCGACCAGAAGATTCGATAGAACGTCTGGACCATTGGTTTTGTGATCAGCATCGAAGGTCATCTATTCACACTTGGAGACGGCCCGGGTGTTGAAAGATTTGGAGGAATTGGAATCTTGGCGGCGATGGAGGACTCGTATGGATGTTAGGATAGTAGGATCAACCGTAAAACAACATAAAACAACACCATGTTCTGCTTAGGATCGACTGGGGATAGATCACTGGTGGAATTGATGACAGAACATGCGCCCAATGGGTCAAATCATTCACCCTGTAATAGTTTTGGACACCCAATTTTCGCCACGATCTCAAGTTGAGAGCGGCTTTATCGATTCCCCAGTTTTTGATAACATGCTTTCCCACTTGAACCCATGGCTAGTGGTGATATCTTCCATGTTTTACTTACATAAAAACTCCCGTTTCTGTTGTCCACATCCGCCAATTGAGCAGTCTTCAAACATGTTCAAGACTCCGTTGTTGGTTGATGATAATACTGGGGTTCCAGGGTTCCAGTGTGAATTCATGTATATTCCCTATATTTTGCGGCTCCTCCATCAACATCCCATTAATTAACCAGCTGGCTTTTCTCCAAGGAGAAGGAGTTGGAGTTGCTGGAGAAGCGGCGCAAGGATGAGGCGATGTCCGCGGATTTGTATGTGGAGATGTCGAAATTCGTGGACTCCATGGAGGAAGTCTTCTTGGCCAAGATCCTGGAGGAACGGAGAAGGGATGATGGGGATGGGGCCAAGGGCGGGACATGGTGGGTTTTCATGGAGGTTCACCAAGTCCGCAATAGACATATTATGAAGACATATGATATAATATAATATAATATGATATGATATAATATGATATAATATAATATAATATGATATGATATGATATGATATAATATAATATAATATAATATAATATGATATGATATGATATGACATGACATGGTACAATACGACACGACGCGAGACGAAACATTTTTTTTGTTTTCAAATGGCATGTTTTTAAATATGATCCAAATCATGATAAATCATGGTGGTTTGGGGGGATCTCATATTTTGATACCCACGCGGCAGGGATACTCGAAAAACTATCCAAATCTCCTTAAACGGTCTACTCTGGTAGTGAAAACTAATGGAATCGGATACACTTCACTGGACCCAACCTGTCCGAATTCAGCAAAAATACCATAGGGGTGGGAGATGATGCGTAGGTCATGGAAAGTGCTAATGCTTTGGGGGTATTTGGGGTTGAAAAAGCGAAGTTTCACCCACCATCTGGAATCTTGCCTCGATCTCAAACTGGTGGCCATTGGGTTCAGATTTCGGAGGTCGGCGCACATTTTTTGACCAACCCTCATTTAGACATGAGGCAATCAAACGGGGCTTGCTGGATCTTGATGGTAAATCCACCATTGACATCCATGTTTTAAAAATATATTTTATCAATTTATAGATGTTCTTAATTGTTTTTCTCATGAACACCTTCATTGATATGTCGGGGATTTTCGGATTTATATATTTATAAATATATATAATATCTATAATATAAATAAATAACTAACTAAATAAATAAATAAATAAAACAATAAATAAATAAATAAATATATATATATATGTATATTTCCATGATTTCTCGGCGCGGCAGGAGGGCCGCAGTCGCGGCGCAAAGGTCTTGGAGCTGACCAGCATCCTGGACCGGCTGAAGGACGATGGAAAGATGTTACCCCGACTCAGCCAGGTGGGCCGCCAGATGAACCAACCAATGAGGTTTTTTTTCCCCACATCTTTGTATGGGGATCTTGTTTTTGATTCTGTATCGCGGGTTCTTCCCCGCCTCCTCCCGCCTCCCGCCGCCTCCTCTTCACACACATCTTTCACACACCATCTTTGGCAACCATCTTTGTCAACCATCATCTTTCACACACCATCTTTCACACACCATCTTTCACACACCATCTCTCACACACCATCTCTCACACACATCTTTGTCAACCACCATCTTTCACACACCATCTTTCACACACCATCTTTTACACACCATCTTTCGTTTTCCACCTGGCGTGGCACTTGGCGATGTATACCTTCGTTTTGCGTGGCAGGCGTGGCACTTATGGCATTGGGCTGGCTCTGGTGTCACACGCCCTATCTTTGTCACACACCATTTTTGTCACACAACATCTTTCACACACTATCTTTCACACCCTCTTTTACACCCAACTTTGTCACACACCATCTTTGGCACACCTTCTTTCGCACACCACATTGTCACCCACCATCTTTGACACACCATCTTTGACACACCATCTTTGACACACCCTCTTTCACACACCATCTTTGTCACACACACCATCTTTGTCACACACACCATCTTTTACACACCATCTGTCACACACCATCTTTCACACACCATCTTTCACGCACCATCTTGTCACACACCATCTTTCACACACCACTTTGTCACCCACCATCTTTGACACACCATCTTTCACACACAACTTTGTCTCACACCATCTTTCACCACATCATCCTTCACACACCACTTTGTCACACACCATCTTTCACCACACCATCTTTCACACACACCATCTTTCACACACCATCTTTTACACACCATCTTTGGCACCCAACTTTTACACATCATCTTTGACACCCAACTTTGTCACACACTATCTTTCACACACCATATCACACCATCTTTCACACACCATGTTTGACACACCATCTTTCACACACCATCTTTGACACACCATCTTTCACACACATCATCTTTCACACACCATCTTTCGCCACACCATCTTTCACACACCACTTTGTCTCACACCATCTTTCACACACCACTTTGTCTCACACCATCTTTCAGCACACCATCTTTCGCATACAATGAACTTTGTCGCACACCATCTGTCACCACACCATCTTTCACACACACACACAGACACAACTTTGTCACACACCATCTTTCGCCACACCATCTTTTACACACCACTTTGTCACACACGATCTTTCACACACCATCTTTGTCACTCGCTTTCTTTCACACACAACTTTCACACACACCATCTTTCACACACAACTTTGTCACACACACCATCTTTCTTTGTCACACACCATCTTTCACATACAACTTTGTCACCCACAACTTTGTTTTACTTCTTGATCCTCCACCTCCTTCTTTGTCTTTCCTTCCTTCCCCGTCCCCGCTACAGCTGCTCATTATTGGAAAAAGTTGCCTTGTGGGGTTATCCGGTCCTTTAATTTTATCATCTGGAATGAACTTGAAATCATCTGGAATCGTCTGTTTTTTTTCTTGATAGATAACCATTGTTTT
Source organism: Cladocopium goreaui (assembly GCA_947184155.2). NCBI lineage: Eukaryota > Dinophyceae > Suessiales > Symbiodiniaceae > Cladocopium > Cladocopium goreaui. Next base: position 233,262 of record CAMXCT020003223.1, read on the forward strand.
GTGGTTCCTCCTTGGCTTTTAAGCATTGATCCCATTGATCCCACGTGCCACATGACAGGCATACAAGGTGGTGAGTCTGTTTGAGGAGGCGCAAGGAGAACTGCAGAAGCCTTCAGGAATGAATCCCAAAGTCGTGCCTTGGCGAACCTGAGCGAGAAAAAACTCGCAGACTTCATTGGCATTGACATGACTGCATCTCATGGTTCAAGGTATAGTTCAAGTATGTTCAAGTTGTGTATAAAAATATGAAACAACGTATACCGTCGATCTTGGTGGTTGAACAAAACCAGCGGTTCCGCAAGTGCTTAGCTTTGTGAGGCACCATTTTCTTTTTAACCAGGAAACTACACGTATTTTGGTTGAGCATCAACATGTATTTCATTAACCAGATTTGTGAGGCATCTATTCTTGACCCAATCCGACAATCCAATGGCACCCACATGGTTATTTATACAGATCAAAAACATGTATCAAAGGGCCATCACCCAAGATGTTCATGGTTTACCCTCCAGCAAACTAACTATAGAAAACTATAGATATGGAATGAATATGGAACATTCAGAAAACAAATCAAGAAACTTTCCCAACTTCAAACCCGCATGGGAATTTCCATATCTACCTTCCCTTTCCCCTGGGATATCTCCAGAAATCTCGGGTCAGGTGGTGCGCGTTTTGGGGGATCTGGGCCCAGTACTTGAGTCGGTCGCGGAGATCCGGGGCTATGGCGAGACCTTGCAGGACATTGTGGAGAAGTTCAAAGATGCTGGGATTTCGCTATCAAACCCTGGGGATGTCACCATGATTCACCGGGATTTAGATGGATTTAGCATATTAACCAATGACTAGCTTGGGTGAAACCCCAACAAAGATGGTGTGGTTAGCAACAGTATCTATTAGTGTGATGATTTTTCACGGGGATATCAGTGAAAAAAAACACCCCGGCCGATGATTTTGGAGCCATAGATGTTCTTTTCCTGGTTGGTTGATGAAAAGTTAGAGGCTTTCCTTTCATGAAAACCAGCCTTGATTGGTAAAACATAATGCACCAAACCGGCCGCTTGATTTGCCTAAAAGGACATCATATATTGCTTGGATCATGGGGTACACATTTCAAATCGTCATTTTTATGAACAAAATCTGCAACTGGTGGATTTAGGGGTACCCTATTTTCAGACAAACCCGCATGGGGTTTTACCCCGCATATATACATATATATATTATTATAATTATATATATATATAGCAACCTCCAAGTGATAAGTGTGATACCCTACTAAAATATAGTGGTGGTGTATTTTTTTGTATCATTTTGGAGGTTACTTTAATTTATACCCTAAATAATTTAGATTCATTTAGTGCAATGTCGGATAGTGTTCATCTGCTCTGGAACCTTGCAAAAAGAAAAGGTTGGCTGAGGAGAGAGGCAGCGAACTAGAGATAGCTGAGGAGCCAAGCACATCAGACAGGGGCTAGCTCAAAAAGCTTGAAACTTAGTCCAGTCAATGAGCCGTTCCACCTTTCAACATCTTTCAATCATGAAGCCTTTCAATGGCGCATTCAGCCATTCGATTCATTTGATCGTTCAGTCACTCAGCCATTCAGTCATTCAATCAAGCACTCACTGTCACTCAGCGACCTTCCCTATATGCCGTTCAGTTCTCGTAAATGCTTCATATATTCGAACTGAGGGCCTATGTTGCATTGCACTTTTCATGGATGGGAATGGCCCAAACCTCTTGACGGTTGGGCTTGCGTGCACATTTGGATTCCACCAAAATCCCATCCACCCATCATCACAAGCCCCTTCTATGGGTCCCCAAAATTAACAGACCCATCATTCAACCAGGCTTTCGAGGTATTTCGAGGTACGGGAAAGGCTGCCATGGCCGGATCACAGCTGCCGAGGAAAAACTTGAAGATGCCTGTCGAAAGGCTTGCTCCGCGGAAGGACGACTGAGTCGACGACTGGCGCGACTACTTGCGCCAAGACTTTGGCATATGGTACTTGGATCATAAGATTGGCACCACTGAGCATTGTTCAAAACTCCTGATAATAGTATATTTCAGGGATTCCTGTTTTTTTTCTTATCATGAATTACGGGAATCCCTAGTTTGGCTGAGTTGTTCGACTTACAGTGCAAGTATAAACATTGGTCTAGACTTAAGTTGGACGTATGCAGGGGGCTACCCATTGCATTGGCCCCAGGTAGAATTGGTCGTAGGCCCCCCGGTACCATGATATATGATTGGCTCCACAACTGAATATTTTAATATCTGATGGACTTATACTTACCCCATCTAACCCCTAATTCAGATTGTGGTCTTGTGTGAGAGTTGATTGGGGTTGAACCAGGTTGCCAAGCATTGGAGGAAAATTGTGATTGAAAGCCCCATACCAATCCAGAGCATATTTTGATCTTCTAGGAGATGTGGACGCGCGACTTGGGGGCTTGACCAAGTTGGCGGAAAGCGGGGACGTTGCCCAGGACGACGCTGCGAATGAAAACCAGGGTGGATGGGGACTTCTCTGTGGATCACCAGGGTGCCATGTGGGCAGGACCACCAATGGTAAAGATCTGGAAAAATGGCTTGAGAAATGCGGACATCCCGAACTGGAATGCATCTGATCAGCCAATCCATGGGTCTGAACTTTCGAGCCCCAGGACACCTTCTCCAAGATCACAGCGCTGTCCTTCCGGAAGACAGGCGGACTGGCCTCAAGGGGGGCCAGGTTGGATGTTGATCAGATCGTGTTGTGCATGGGCAGAAAGTACAGCAAATCCGCAGCAATTAACGTAGAACCAACACGATCGAACGCAACTGCATAAGGTTGTTGTGAGCTTGCAATGCTCAAAGTCCCCGATTTCATGGTAGAATCTGGGAGCAGATAGCTGCTGGGAGATAGAAAGAGGGCCTTTCAGTTGTTTGGTACGCTGTTGATGTGTTGATTTTGACACTACGCAGGTTGATTATTTGTATACTGTACTGATTTTCTTTGATTTGAAAGGTGATTCTAGGATATTCCCAAGCGGTTGTGCTTCTCGCGGGCAAAGAGGATACTTGCCCAACTAATTACTGAGCAGTTGTGCAGCTGCTGTCAGGCTTTGTGGCTGCTATTTCAAGGGTGGCAGCTGAAAAAAGCCTGGACGCAATCGAAGAAGAACTGTCCAAAGAGCCCCTGGGTGATTTTTAGGTGACCTGTCGGGTTAGGTACATGAGGGGCACCTAGATATGGGTCAAAATGATCAAGTCTCAAAACGGATGATTAGATATGTTGATCCACTCGTAAACCAAGACCCCAACCCCAAGTAGATCCCTTTGATGTCTGAAAATTGGAGAGAAATCGACCCCTTGCTCCATTAAAAAGGGTTTCTCCATCGGTGTATCCCAGCTTTGGATGTAGAAACGGAGGGATCCAACTGCACCGTGGCCCCAGGTCAGGGATGAATCCCAAGGTCCTCTTGCAGCATTTCCAGGATGTAGGCGAGGACATGTTGACATCTTGGGGTCCGCCGTAAGGGTCAAAACATCGAAATGATGTGTTAACTAAGTATACCAAGTTAACCTCATTGCTGGCTTCAATCATGTTTTATGTTCAACCCTATTTGGGACTATGATCCAAATGTTTTTTTGTTTATTTTTGCTTAATATTCTTGAGATGGGTTGAACCCACCAAGACAGTTGCCTATGTTCCACCGTTATTTCAGGGATCAGGACGGGGCCCATCTTTTTCAGGCCGAAAACACAGCGGGGCAATACATTAACCCACTGTGCTGGCTCCCATCCCCATCCATTGGCATATCATTTGGTGGATGGTTTTACAATGTTTACATGTGTATGCTGTAATATTATGTTCTATTGTCCATATTTCGAAACAGACACATATTGCCCTCTGGTAAACTAACATAACTATGGAAAATCACTATTTTCAATGGGTAAATCCACTATAAATGGCCATTTTCAATAGCTATGTTGAATTACCAGAGGGTATCAATAGTCAATTGACATCTCATATTGTTTGGGCCGTGGCGGCTGAAACACAACTCAGATGAATAACATTGTGAATGTCGAGCCCGCCAGCTCTTTGTACGTCATAGTTCCACTTTTTGTTTGGTTTACATCCACATTACCCTTAAATTTGTCTGGGGAAAAGCATCCTTAAAATGGCGTTTTGTGAAGTCGGAAAAGGCAACCATCTATGGATTCTCACATATTTTAACATATTTTCACCTCTTAAACTCCCAGTAGCTTTGTCAGGTCGCCGTGGAGGGCCCGGCGTGGATCTGGTGGGAGATCGTTATTCGGCATGCTGTGACAAGGCCCGGATGGGAAGGTTGCTCCAAAATATCCGGGGCCCAGAACTGTTTGGAGTTTGGTTTGCTCTTCTTTTTTGAGAAACTCCATTTTTTTGGTTTTTCTATGAGATGCGTTTGAAATAGCCCAACTTTTGGATAGTTTGGCCTCAACCTGCAAGCCTTGATGAGAGATTTGCAACAGCAACTTCCAATGGAGCCGCTTCGTGGTGCGGCTCCCTTGAGTGTCTCCAAAAACTAGGCGGCCAGACGCCCCAACTCCCCAAAAACATCCAAAAATCCAACGGTTTTCCAAAAACATCCATGAACATAATGAGTTTTCAGCCATTTTTTGGGTTTCCATCAGCTCCCGTTGTTCTTCCTTTCGTCCCCATACAGGTGGGTCAGCGCATGAAGGACTCCATGGAGGAAGCGAAAACGAGCTCCAACAGCGCCAAACAGAAGGCCCTGCTGCACTTCGCCAAGGACGGCTGGAGTGGAACCATGGGGATTCAACTGATTCAACCAGCTGAACATGTATCATGTCAATACATATTAAGACATATCTACATTATATATATATATATATAATATGTATATTCCATTAGATACATAAAATTACTTAAATAATCTTAGATATACGTGGATTTCACTATTTCACCTGCTAAAATGAGAAAAATGGATGTATTTGCTGTGTAGGCTCGCACAAAGTGTGGGCCGCGGGTTTCGGGCGCGACATTTTTTCTGCAAATTTCCATATAAAGTGGCTCTTGTGAAATCTTAACTTGAATTTCGACTGCGCAGGCTCGCACAAAGTGTGTGTCCGTGTTCTGGGCTCAATCTGGGCCGCGGCATTTTTCCCGTAAATTTCCGTAAAAAGTGGGTCTTGTGACATATTGACGCGCATTTCCAGTAAGCAGGCTCGCACAAAGTGTGGTCCTAGGTCTTGGGATCGGTCCTCAACCCCCACATCATCATCTTCCTCCTCCTCAGCATCATCATCCTGCACCTTGCCCTCCTCCACTTCATCATCCTCATCCTCCTCAACATCATCATCATCATCATCATCATCATCATCATCGTCATCGTCATCGTCATCGTCATCGTCATCGTCATCATCATCATCATCATCATCATCATCATCATCATCATCATCATCATCATCATCATCATCATCATCATCCTCAACATCATCCTCAACATCATCCTCATTATCATCCTCCTCCACATCATCCTCCTGCAACTCATCATCCTTACTGTAACATGTCATCCTCAACATCATCGTCATCATCCTCATCATCATCCTCATCATCATCATCATCATCACCATCAGCATCATCATCATCATCTTCATCATCATCATCATCACCACCACCATCATCATCATCATCGTCGCCATCATCATCAGCATCCTCACCGTGATCATCATCATCATCATCATCATCATCATCAGCATCATCATCATCATCATCATCATCGCCATGGTCATCGTCATCGTCATCGTCATCCACATTATCATATATTATCCTCCCACCCCCCCCACACTGTTTTGGGGTCTCTTGCCGGGACAACTTTTTTTTTTTTTCTTTTTTGAATATTACGGGAAAGCTTCGAAATTCATTTTTGGCAATATTTTAATTAGATTTTCAAAAGGGAATTTAATTGATTTTGAAATCGCAAATTTTCGTTTTTTTTTCAGGCTTTAAATTTAATATTAGGGGAAAATTTCGAAATCCAATTTTTGGAAACTTTTTAATTAGATTTTAAAAGGGAATTTCATTAATTTTGAAATCGAAAATATTAATTTTTCTTAAGGTTTTTATTTTAATATAAGGAACCAATTTCTCCCCGAATATTATTTACCCCTTATAAAATTACAATAAACTACCCCTAGGTTTTATTATTTGGGAGGGGGGCGTTTAATATTAGGGTGAAGGGATTATATAAACTTATATAATATCATGTATGGCCGCCTTCCACCAACCCCTTAAGCCTGCGAACGTCCGTAGGAGTTCGATGCCGTCAGCGGCAGTTCCTTGGAGGCGGAGTTACACGCCCAGCTGGGGGAGGATGCCGCGTGAGCCGCGGCACCTCGCTGGCTGCAGCTGTTTCACCCAAGCCATGGCTGAGCCATGACTCTTCAGCTTTTTGGCTGGGATACATAGAAAACCGTAGATTAGTCTTGTGGAAATAGAGTGAAATGGAAAAGGCCGATTTCAATGTTTCACACATTTTAGTATAAGTACAGTTTCAAAGCAACTATTTTTTGTGAAAGCGTCATTGGAGATGCGGAACTTTCCACACGATTTCCAGGAGCACAAACTAAAGTCAAGTTCTTCAATGCATGGACCACACTCTTGACAATGCTCGGGGTGGACGTAGCGCGTGTGTTGGAGGCTTGCACCTGGGAAAAAAGGACCGATTCGAAGGAAAAAAAGGAAACTACTGCAAGGACAAAAACACGTTCCAGCTCGGTGCTCTAGTGCTCTACTCCTTACTGAAAAAAAATAAAAGGTAGATATCGTAACACCCCATCAAAATGCATGGAAACTGTCTGGCGATCGAACACCTACATCACATTCCTTGCCGTCAGAAACTCCAGAGAACAGAAATCTACACCGGACAACATCCTGATAGCGTGACGGGACCAGTCTTGGCGTTATAAGATATAAGTGCATCCAATCACCATCAATCATCCATGACGAAAACTAGTAACATTCTCAACATTATAACTATAAAACATTATAAAACGAGTATTCGTATGTATTCGTAGTCATCGTGGCACTGAAAGAAAACCATGACTCAGTCGCCGGTGGTTCCCGTCCGGAGGTACATCTCCGAACTGAAAACTGGGATGCTGCCGACCAAGCATGCAGGCGGCTTCCCATTGGTTGGCAACGTGGAAGATCACTGAGCTGTTTCAAGTGCTTAGATGACTCGAAAGTTGGTATTGGGGGAGCACTTGGATACAGCCCGCAGCGTATCACCACTTTTTGGTGGATTGTGTATCATTGTGTATCGTATCATTGTGTGTATCCTCTTTGTGAAGACATTCCAAAATGAATCAAACCCAATGTATTCGAGTAGATTCTCAAATCTGAACCATCCTATTGACGGCCTTTCAATAAATTGAATAGGCTTGGCTTGAGTCACTTCCCTTACCCATGGTTGATACATGTTGATACCCTATCCAGGTACCATGATCTGCCCCAGGCAATGCCTAAGCCTGACCCCGCAATGTGATGACCTTTTGGTGGAAGTGTGGATCCCCGGGCAGCCATATCCACCCTGATAGCAACATGATAGCAGATATCAATTGGATGACATGGTAGGATTTCCAACAAGACCATTGTCCCAAACATGGACATGATTAGGGGATGTCGTATGCCACAGGGATGAAAAACCAACTTAAATCTGCCGGGATGGCTACAGAATGCTAAAGATGTTGATGGGCGGCTCGATCAACTAGAGGATCAGGTTGCTCCAGCAACCTGTGGACTTGCTCCCGTGCTGCCCACGTCTGCAGTAGTTTTGCTGCATTTTCCAGGTATGTATACAGGTGTAGTTCAATTGGACTACTGAGTGTGACCTTCCAAATTGGTTCGCTTCCTATAGGTAGGGGCCTCTCTGCTACTGGTAGTACCCAGCATGTATTATATTCATAGTGTATATATATATATATTACATAATATCATATACATGGTTGTGGCATGTTGTGGCTACCGGCAACTAGGATTATATAGCAAAATGGTCTTGCAGCCCAGTTACTACTTGGCCACTGGTCCCGTTCTACAATTTGCAAACCCAAATTTCTCGGGAATAACTCATGGATCACTGGCTCACCATGGCTATTCATCCACTCCACATAGTATGCCTGCTGGGATAGACGGTGCAGTGGTGATTGACCCTGGCTAGTTGACTCAGTCAGTGTGACTGCGATAGCTGGCATAACCCCCGTTCGCCTGCTTAGTGAGTGCACCCTATTGATGTTATAATTATTATAGTCGGCAAGAGGAACTTAGAATGTGGGTTTGGAAACCGCCGCGCTACCAGTCGAGCCACAACTCACGTTTTGGGCACCTTCCAATTTTGAAAATAATCTTCCCACCACGCTATGTGTCTATTTTGTCCACCTTTCTGGCTACAAAATGATGCGTTCAGGCATCCACAAGTGATATTGTGATGTTGCATGTTCTTGCATTTCTTTGCTACAAAGTGAGACCCGCTCTAGCAGCCCCAAGAGTCACAAACGTTTCATGCCAAATTTAAAATATACCTCAGACGTCCCGAGGTCATATACCATTATTTGAGCAAACAGCGCAAATAGCCCCTGCATCCAAACGTTCTTCTTGCCACAAAACGACCTGCTCTGGCAGCCCCTATGGTCCTATGTGAATCTAGCAGTGCCCCTTTCCTAGGTGCACCTGGTTGGATGCCTACAGCGCAGTGTCAAACAACATCATGCAAGGAATAAATATCAAAAACGCATGCAAAAACATTCACGAAACAACACATATGCTATTGGGATCGTGCCCAATTCCTGCTAGGTTACCTGCTTGGACACGGGGAACTCTTCCGTTTAGAGCCTGGCTTTTCGCTCAAATTGCCAGTGTCCTGGGTGACCTGCACTACAAGCTGTCGTGCCCCAGTAGCCCAAAAAGATTTACAGCCACACATCATGTAAATCAAGGCGGCCCCTTTCCTACCAGTTCTGTTAGAAATGTGGAAAAATCAGACAAATGGAGTGGAGGCTTTCCAAGTGGTGGATGTTGGTGTCAACATCATAGAAGAACCCCCTTCTAAGCGTTGAAACCCTCCAAAATATGGCATTAAAAAAAAAACGTTGATAGATGGATTTTTTGGTGATGTTTTTGCGTCATTCTAAGTGTCAAACCGTTCACATATCATGTTCGGATCTAGCAGTTTTTGTCCACCTTTTCTGGCTACAAAGTGATGCGTTCAGGCATCCACAAGTGATATTGTGATTTTTGCATGTTCTTGCATTTCTTTGCTACAAAGTGAGACCCGCTCTAGCAGCCCCAAGAGTCACAAACGTTTCATGCCAAATTTAAAATATACCTCAGACGTCCCGAGGTCATATACCATTATTTGAGCAAACAGCGCAAATAGCCCCTGCATCCAAACGTTCTTCTTGCCACAAAACGACCTGCTCTGGCAGCCCCTATGGTCCTATGTGAATCTAGCAGTGCCCCTTTCCTAGGTGCACCTGGAATAGCATGGGGAACTCTACGCTTAGAATGCGTACAGCGCGGTGTCAAACAACATCATGCAATGCAAAAACATTCCGCCAACAAACACTTATATATGTTATTGGGATCTTGCAGCTTCTGTGCAATAGCATGGCATGGGGAACGCTTCCTGTAACAGCAAAATTAAAAAACATAAACGTATATGATGTTTTTGTCCGGTTTTCAGTTTCTTGAATTTTTCTTTGCTACAAAGTGACCTGCTCTAGCAATCTCTAGCAGCTCTTAGGGTCACATAGCCACAGAATATGAGGATCGAGGGGTGCCTTTTTCCTGCTACGCTATATACCTAAATCAAAATAGTTTTTAAATGGTTTTAATGCTTTTGATTTTTGCTGTTATATGAAGCGGGGCAGGAGGCATTCTAAGTGTAGAGTCCCCCATGCTACTGCAGGTTGCTTAGCAGGAAAGGGGCAGGGCTAAGTGTATGATGCTTAATGTTTGGAAACCTGGGGGTCATTCTAAGTTTCACTTGTGGGCTATAGTATTATATTATTATATATCCCATAGGATCCATGTATGGTATATATGGTAACATTTACCATCAATATACCCCCAATGTTACTATATATACCATACATGGATCCTATGGGTATATATATATAATCCTATTTGGCAACAGAACGTCCCATTGGAAATCCCATATCATTTCCCAGCCACAGTAGCCATCATATTTTTGGACCCTAGACATCCCATGGAAAATTCCGTGTTTTCAGGGTTGCTCCACCCCATTATAGATAAATGATATCCACAAGGGGGGGAAAACGAGTCATTTTGCCTGTACATTTAGCCAATTTACACCCCTTGTACCTGGGATGTGTTGTGTTTTTTCTTAGATGTGGGAAGCCCATCTACTTTGGCAGCTCCAGTTATAAGTTATAAGTGGATATATTTCACCATAGTTACAAGTTTCAGGGGTTAGATCTATTTCACCATAGCTATATACATATATGCTATATATATATATGCTATATATATATATGTATATATATATATGTCCGGGCTTATATACAAAGGTTCATCCCCACTAAAGTCTTCCATTCATATCCCATTCAGGTCCAATTTTTGGATGTTTTTGATGGTAAGATACCAGGATTATACCATTATTCTTGATGTTTTTTTTTCACGACCTCACTGCAAGCTGATTGGAATGATGCTTCGGATTCGGGAAACCATTCTCCACACACAAAAAAAAAACATCCTTACCCTCTGGTAAATAAACATAGACCCTGAAAATCACCAATGTTTAATGGAAACTAGTCTTCCAACCCCTATCTGCCAGGGTCTATGTTAATTTACCAGAGGGTACAATTTACATCAATTTACCAAGATTTATCACAAAGTAATTTTGTGATTATACCGATAAACATCACCCTGACCACTAGTGGGTACATAGCCATCAATTCCATCATTAATTATAGCCATGTAAGACTAGCCATTATAGCCATTATAGCCATCATATTCTAGCCATATTATAGCCACATTCTAGCCATATTATAGCCATATTATAGCCATATTATAGCCATATTATAGCCATATTATAGCCATATTCTAGCCATATTCTAGCCATATTATAGCCATATTATAGCCATATTATAGCCATGATATTTTCATAAAGTCACCCATAAAGTCACCGAGCGAAACACTGAGACATACTGAGGTGGCCACGGAGCTCCACCGAAAGGATCGGCAGTTGTCCCTGGCCGAGGCGCAGGGGATCGGGGCAATCCAGGGATGGCAGAATTTTCTCAGAGGACAGAGAGATAGATCTTCTGTAGAATTCAATGCAGATGATGAATATGTATATATATATATGATTATATATATATATGATTACACACACATATATATATTTATGTATATATTCTGTATATGTATATGTAGTATATATATATAGTATATATACACACCTGGTATAGCTATGATCAATAATTATGAATATGTGACATGTATTTTTCTCTTCACACTTTTATGAACAACAACGAATAACCAGCGGATGGCCGAGGCGTGCACGCGAGTAGCTTTGGAAGTGAAGGACAGTGGCCAGGCAAGGCGAGTTTTCGCGCCTCTTTTTTTTTTTTAACGGGGCTGTTGAAGGCAGAATGTGGAGATACGTAGGGACAATCACACACAGCTATGTAGATATATGATGATATATGTATATAAACAGATAAAACCTGAGATGTTTAAACATGGGGAGTAGCATCATTTAGAGCACTGGGAAAGATGATGGAAAAAGCATTGGATGTTGGTACTCTATGTTCGGACAAATCCACATAGACCATTCACAAGGCTTCTATCATGCCTCATCTAAGGAGGATGGTATCCCCTTCCGAGTGTAGACCATCAAATGGTGAAATTAGGAGATGTACCGTATTGTCCATTGTTTGACTGACTTGGGCTGCATACAGTCCCAGGGTGGTTGTTTTTCAGGGTTCAAGTTCCATTTGCTGCATCATATCATCCAGACTCTGGTCAGCTGTCCAGGGACACGGCGTTTTAGCAGATGTCTTGGCATCGATGGGCAAGGTGGACATGGGCTAAGGGGTGATGATGATCCAATCTTGGGCCTGGCACCTTAGGACGAGTCAAATTTCTCCTTTGTATCGTTGGAAGATGTTCATTTTTCCCTTGGAAGCAGACACATACACAGACATTCATATTAATCATATTACATAATTGATACTATATATTTGATACCGCTTCTGAAATCCATCATGAGAAAGTCACCAGCAGATGATCCCACTTGATCCCAGTTCGCTATCATAGAACCACCCAAAAAGTGAAAAGAAAGTGCGTTCCTACTAAAATCGTGGCAAATTAGGTGTTCTATCTTTTTTGGGCTAATATATGTATATATATATATATAATTATATATATAATTATATATATATACATATTTGCCTGGAGGTTTGGGAAGGACAACATATTTTTTCAACGCCTGAGCGCAGTACTTGGAGGATGGAGGATGGAGGAGCCGTATTTCTTAAAATGGGTGATCCCCAGCACCGTGGGTGAATCGTAAAATTACACCATATTATATTATATGATGTTTTGTTATAGTATATTTCATCTTTTGATTTATTATATCACATGTTTGGATTGCTATATTATATCATATGATATGATATCATATCATATTATATTGTATTGAATCATATTGTATTGAAGTATATTATATTATATCATATTATATTATATCATATTGTATTGAAGTATATTATATTATATCATATTATATGATATTATATTATATTACAGTGTATTGTATATATTATATTATATCATATTATGTTATGTTATACTATATTGTATTATGGTATGTTGTGTTATATTTGTTATATTGCTTGATATCATATTATGGCAGATTATTATTATTGTTATTATTTGATAAACTATGGTATGATGTTATATTTTGTTATATCATCTTACATTACATCATGATATATAATTTAATATACATAATAAGATTAGTAATAGTAATAATAATAGTAGTAATAGTATAATAATAATGTGTATATATAGATATAATAAGAAATTTTAATAATAATATAATGTAATATGATATAATATAATATAATATTATATAATATTATATAATATATATATATATATAACATTACATTATCGTGTATTTTACTATGATATATATATATAAATATTGATATATTGCATTACATGACATTATGTTACATTATAATCTATTGCATTAATGTTATATTGTATTATGCTTTATTGTACGATGATTATTCTATTATATCTATTCCACATTATATCTATGACATTTAGTTTGCTTTAAAAACACATTTGTCTGGGTTCATACATACATTATATAATTATATATAGATGGTGCCGTATGTATAGAGATCGATATATGCATGCTGAAAATGTACATGCACTTGGACGTGCGCCAAACACAGCGCAACGCTCGTCCAGGCAGAGGCCTCCGTCTTGGAATCGCAAACCGCTTTGAAGATGTTGGTCGAACAGCCAGACCTTCGAAAGGCAGGTGTTGCGGAAGAGTTGTAGATGTAGAAAATTTGAACAACAAACATGACCAAATACGGGGAGACAAGGAAATGGTGGGATTAAATATGGAAAGAACCAGAAATTGGGGGGAAAACCACCAAACCCAGCATACCCAGCAGAAGTGGAAGGTTTGACCAAGAAATTCCCAAGATACCAATGGGTTTTATAGTGATCGCCGGCTCGTTGGATCGTTCCATGATTATCGGACGGTGGCCACGAATGTGACCATGGTCAAATGACTTAAGGTTTTCGCAATGAATTTCAAGGTGGATAGCACTGGATCCGGCTGTGATCTCTGGGATGGAGATGTTTACGGACAATTTCTCTAGTCACACGGAAAGGTTTCAACATGGTGTTATCCAACGTGGAATCTGATGCGCCGGCATCCCCCAATATTCCCGGACAGCTGCAAAAATAGAGTCTCCACGCAAGATAGAACTTTGAAGGTCTGTAATTCCTATATAAATTTTGGCAACTTGCGGGTCAGTTGTTTATGCAGACTATTTTGTTTTGACCCTCAATGCAACGCCTCCTCCTGTTTCCGAAAAGATCTTGGCGAAATCCACGGGTGAACTCGTGTCGATCTATCATCCAATCAATTTCAAACTAATCTAAGCTAAACTATACCTATCTTGAGTCACACCAGGGTCTCCCCTGCAGGTGATCTTCGGTAAAGCTCTGAAGATTTGCCAAGTCGGGGACTCAGATTCTTGAAACCCAGAATCTTTCAGGATGCACATCTTCTATCATACTAAAAACAGTCAGCCTCACATCTCTTCTGTAAAGAGACCAGTTTTTGTTGGCGCATTTCCACGCCACGCGCCATGAAACATTGGAGGAGTTGGACGACAAGCCTTTGACCGAAGCCTTACATGCCTGTCAGAAGCTGGCGGAGGCATCTGTCGGATGGGATGGGGATCCGATGGGGATGAACAGTTACCCAAATTGGATGGGCTAAATGTTTGTGGTTTATAGATCCTATGATCTGTAGATAATCTGTACCCTCTGGTAAATTAACAGTTCGACCCTGAAAATAACAACTTTTTAATGGAAACTAATTTTCCAACCCCTATCTGCCAGGGTCTATGTTAATTTACTGGAGGGTAATATATATATATATACATACACACCCTAAACCATACTTATTTTAATATATGATCTTATATTGATTAGTTATGGACTGACTTGGCGAAACCACCTGGGGCACCAGCTCACTGATCCACTTTGACTCTCTACTGCGTGAGGAGCAATACACGGGAAGAGGAAAGACGCCTCCCTTGGTGCAATGAGGCTGGGCAGCCCAGTTTGCCGCGCTCAACTTGGTTTTTATCGCTGTTCGGAGCCAGCGCTTACTTTCAAGTCCCTAGCAAATATACATCATATACATTCACATAATTTTCTTAATATACATAAATCGAAAGCTAAACAGCCCAGTAACCCAAACATCTCTGCGTACTCGATCATTTTTGATGTTAAATCATGGTAAACGTCCGAATTTTGAAAACCATTCATTTTGAACGATGAGAAGAATCACCGGCAGAGGGTTTATGCCATGAGGTGCCGATTGGCTTGCCTTTGAACGCTGCACGTGCAGGACAGCTGCCACAGGGTTTGCTGATGGCTCCAGATTATATCTGATATCTGCAGATGTGTTGGAAGTCTGAAGCTATTTGGGTATGGGTATGGGTTAAAATTACAAAAACATGTTTTTTCCAGATCTTCGAAGCAAAGGGATTCCCTGGGAAACGTATACGAAATTCCTATCCATTTTTTTTTTCGCTGGGTCCAGGCTGGGAATCATCATGCTTTGGCAACCCCTGTGCTGCGTCCCCACGTTTCACTCCATGCGCAAGAAGCGCTGGCTGAAAAGGGAGCCACGCGTTTTTTTGACTGGATTCAGCATGCAAGCTACGCACTTGCATGAAATTGATAGATATGAATTAATAGATATGATATGATGTGATGTGATGTGATGTGATATGATATGATATGATTAATGTGCCACTAGATGGAATCAAAGTCAGAGTGACTTGACGACCAAATTGGCACCCCTCTTGAAGATGTATGGTAAACAGGTATCGCTCGGACGTAGATACATTACACTTAATTTGGACGAACACCGATTGTTTAATACATTAAAGGAACCGCACCTTGTGGGTCCATGGTTATACAGGAACCGCCCCTTGCTGTGCTGTGAAAAACGACTTCAATCTCTGAAGAGCATACCTCTTGCCGCCAGCTGCTTCGAACACCTTTGATAGTGGAAAACCCTCCACGAATATTGCCATGCCCCCGAAAATCAACCCACATTGCAAACAGATAGGGGATACTGGTACCAGAGAGAAGCGCAAACCCTGGAAAGGGGGGATAACTGGAGATGTTTTTCGCTTGAAACCACGGATGAAAATGACCAGCCGTTGGTCCCACCTGGTTGTATTTTCAAATATTTTCAACTTTGATCCCCGGAGCTGCAGAGACACCCCAATCTTCGGTTGGCTCCAAAATGCCTCTTTCATAGGCAAAGGAGGATCCTTTTGGGGCCGAAAAAAAAATAACGTGTTGTTTCGGAACCAGTTTCCATCACTTTCCGTGTCCATCCGTGCCACCCTATTTTCGAAATAAATGGCCCTAGACATTTTGAAGTCGCCCATCCCATCCCATCAAAAATATCCCGGCATGCGCCCATCCCTGGCCCGCCTCGCCGCAAGCCATGGTGCCATGGCACGCGTGGGACCGCAGGCGAGGAGCAAGGGCCGCAAGCTGGTGCTTGGCACACCATCGTTGATGGTTTCTGTGGCTATATCAACCCCAAAATAGTTGAAATATGTTGAAATAAGATCCAATTACCATCTGGTTATTTAACATCGCCATGGAAAATCACCCTTTTTAATAGGTAAACCATCTATAAATGGGTTATTTTCCATGGCTATGTTAACTAGATGGTATGACTCTTGTGACCTACTGATTTGGATATTATGAGGTTTGTGGGCTAGTGGAATCCGCAGTCCAGGAAGGTCCAGGAACGGCACCAAGGTGACGGTACCAGGGATCATTGGCACAAAAAATGGCACTCGATGACACCAACCAGCCCAAATTGCAATTTCACGAAGCCAGAAACATCAGGAGACAATCAGCGGAAAAGGATGGAAAAGGGTCAACAAAAAAAAGTGAACATGAGTTCTCTTGGACACAGTGAGTGTCCTTTTACTAATTTACCATCTTTTACCCCCCTTGCTCGTAGGGGGAAAATGGCTTGTCTGGCACAGCACCAAACAAAACACAAAAGAGAAAAGTTTTTTGCTCTTTCCGTGGTGGTGACAAAAAATGGATGCAGGATTGATGACCGAAAAATGCAGAGTGAAATTTGCCAGTTGAATGCAGACGGCCCTTTGCATCCAGAACGTGCCAGAACCCGAAAGGCACTCCAAAAACGACTCCGTTTAGAAGATAGGAGCGTCCCCAAAAAACATCAGCTTGGTAGTCGGTCAGAGCAGGTTTCAGCCTCAGCTAGAGGAGGGAAGCTTTCGGATAAACCCAGGAGAGCGCACACACTTTGGGTTACCAGCGCTACGCTGCGCGCAGCTACATCGGGTGTTGGTCATCCATTTTCATCGGGATCACCCATTATAAGGAAGCCCGAATGATGAACGGATGGACGACCATAAGCCGTATGCCCCCTTTTTTTTACCATGGCACGTATGTTGTTCTACCATGTTCTACCTGAACATCTGCAGAAACAGTCTACACAAGCATAATCAAGATATTGAGAATCATATCCTAATCATTTTTCCCACAAACCCCAATATCTTACGACTATTCAATCAAGGTTTTGAGGTCGCCTATAATCCAACTCTTATCCCACCGCAGGCTGTGAATGCCAAGAAATTAACAGAGGACAGGGGCCAAATGGCTTTTGGAGGTCAGAAAGGCTTTGTCAGATCTGGGTAGGAAGCAATATGATAATATGAACCAACAATCATTTAGGATCATTTGGGAGTATAGTAGTATAGTATAGTATAGTCATAGTCATAGTCATCAAATTTAAGTGTTGACCAACAATCATTTGGAGATTAGTCAACAAATGTTAGGCTTTAACCAACAATCACCTGGATTTTCATCAAGATTTTGGCTCCAAACTGGGGTAAACAGCCAAGAAAGATGGCAAACATTGGGACACTTGGCCTATCTTGGCCTCTTGCAGCCAGGATTTGGTCAGCCATTTTAAACGTTACCAGGACGTCGCGCGATTTTGGGGCGGGAGCGTCGGGATTTTAAGGTGTAAAAGATATATGTAAAGCAACTATTAAGGGGCTATTTTTCCATATGTTAAATTGCCGGAGGGTAGCCTGGAATAGGACATTCCCTCCGATCAAGAGAGAAATCATGCGAAAACGGGAATCCCCGCTCCCCAATGCCGATATGAAGCAGTAGAAATATGGGGATGTGTCAAAACCATTAAACCCGGTAACCCATATTTGTTGCTGCGATGAGCATCCATAACAGCCAGCTATTTGGGTCTGATACCCCAGGGCCGGTCGGGGAGCGTTGGAACTTCAGCTGGTTCAAGTTCAAGCCACAGCGGGTGGGTATTACCATGGACTCCAGCGGTGGATTCCTCGAAAGTAGCCGGCTCTTGGAACAGCAGATGCTCCGCTTGCTGGGGTCGGGGAGGGATGGCTATGGAAATGGCAACCTGGCAACCCATGGCACAAGGACGCTAAATGGATGTAGATCTAGAGACAGATGGAAGGATGCGGGGATGGATAGAATGGTGAAGATAGCTATTGGTAATATTGATCATAGGACAATCCATTGATATTAATTATCCATTGAACACATTGAACATAGATTATTGCACCCCTCTCTTTAGCTTCTCCAAACCCTCCACGGGCATCCACCCAAGGATTCAACAGCTGCTGCAACTGCTACAGCACAGTAGTGATGGCATTCGAAGCACCTTGGCCAAGCAGAAGGAGCTCTGGCCGGAGACAAGCTGCGTCGACGGTGAGTCACTTGGAGTGGATTGTTGCGGATTGGTGAGTCACCGTTCAAGGGGTAGAACCGTGGTTGTTCAAGTGGATTGAAATGGATTGAAATGGATTGAAATGGATTGAAATGGCATGAATGGATGAGATCAAATGAGATCAAATGAGATCAAATGAGATCAAATGAGATCAAATTAGGTGGTGGATAATTAGATGTGAAACACTGCATGTATTCCACAAGTCACATTCTTGTCATTCTTGTCTTTTTTTCAATGTAATTACAGATAGTACGACATGGTCCGAATTTGCGACGTGCTGACCTACTACTTGGTTTCGCAGTTTCAAGCGGCTTTTGCTTCCATTGAGCTCCGCCCACTTGGGAAACGAATGGTTCTCACAGGCTGCATGCAGCAGGCGACCAAAAGGGTGGGGGCGGTGTGGGTCCGAAGTTTGGTACCTCCGACAATTCATGTTCGAGGCCTCGACACGCGTTAAATTGTTAACATAAGTTAACTCAAGAAGCGGCCAGTCTGCCTTTTCCGGGTCACATTCGAGGGCTAAGCCGCAACCCGAAGCTACGAGGCAATACACCGCGTGCAGCCAGGATGCGCAAGGAGGCGGAATATGTTTTGATGGTCTTGGTAGATTTTGGTAGATTCTTCCCGATCACCAGTTTCTCTACCTTGGGATGATTATCCAAGCTCTGCCTACACATGCCCATGAGTTCTCCGATGAATGGCCAGTGGGCGATTTCATCCCATCTTACGCCTTACGCCAACACAGATGTGACATCAATGGCATATCATGGCATATCATGGCATATCACTAACAGATTCTACCAAATTAATTCATAACATTCATAGCAAAAATATATACTAATCATACTATAAGAATCTATAAGATAATTATGGTGTATAAATATAAATTATATAACTGCCATATCAAAAACACCATGGCCCATGGCACATCAGCCCATTTAGCCTTGGAGATCGGAGGTGATTTCCTGCAACTCCCTGGAGAGTTGGCGCCAGGCTTTCAGCAAAGATCTGGGGATTTCTGGGTATAAATATTATTATAAATCTTTATACATCGGAATCGATGAATGATGGTTGGTTGATGATTGTGGTGGGTGATACTATCCTTTAATATCCTTTTTTATGAATACACATATATATATATACTGAAGATTATGGGGATTATCATCAGCCTTGAACTGGGAATCCCGTTCTTATTAACTGGTGTTCTTATGCTATCCAAAACATTGGGCATTATGAATTGTACTGCTATCATCCATTACAGGAATTCGCAAATCATCGAGTATACTGGTGCAATCGTTTGTAGCATACCGAATCCGGTGATATCCTCATCATTGTTGGTTGCATTCTCATCATCGGTTAAAACATATCATGCTTCTTCATCACTATATATTTGTTGGTTTTTGTTTTCAGCCGCATATCAAGTAAAGTGGTGATGGTCTCTAAGACTACTGATGAAGTTCAATCTGAAGTCTTCAACAATTACCCCCTGAAACTATAGCAATGACATCAAGAGGGAACATGACAACGATATTCTATAACCACAAGATTTGAAATGAGCAGTTGGGATCCGGGGCCCCTAACAAAAGGCTTTTGTTCGACATGAATTTCAGGTGTCTTCAACTCTTTTTCCAACATGTTTCCCAAGTTTTTTCTGCCAGGCACTTCTGGCTTCACTCCTGTGCTGCCCGTCTGCGGCCCCACGTCTCCTGCCCGGGCCACTGGCGCCACGGGACGTGCGACGGCGTCAGCGGCGTCGGCGGCGTCGGCGGCGTCCTGCGCGATGCACCGGCGGACCGTGCAGCTGGCGGTGTCGCAAGTGGAAAGCGAGGTGAAGGAGGCCGATTTACCACAAAAGAAATCTAGATTGAAATGATTGAATGTGATTTAAATGGGATCTTGATGGGAGGATTTGAATAGGATTTTAATGGGATTCCAATGGGATTCTGATGGGATTCAACATGGACCTGTGAAGATAAGGATTTTCCATGGGAGTGGGAGATTGAGCGGATATGATGGGATAAAAACTCACCAACTAGATCCAATCTGGGCATGGAAACTGGACAATTTCATAGCAAGTTTCTTCTGTTGCAAATGTATTAAAAGATGGACACTTAACCCACCTAAACCAGGAATTGGGGGAATTCAAGGGTTCTCAGTGGCTCAAAATTGGGGGTTCATTCATTTTTGACCATCAAAGCTTCAAGTAATTTTGAGCCTCAACAAGAGAGTTTCACCCTCAATCAGAATGCGGATAGAACGAAAGAAGAGTAGGGGACCCACAGGAAGCTATCAGGAATCATGAACAGAGCATAATTTATCCAACACAAAACCAGCAAGCAGAGATTCTATAACCAAGCAACATGGGAATTCCACCAAGATCAGTGGGAAATCTACTCATCAGATTCAGGTAGATAGATGTAGATAGTAGATTCCATTTGACTGACGCATGGTTATCCGGTTATCCAATGTTAACCCCCCAAATGGTGGAATTCACTGTCAGCAATGGAGATCCAGTCACCTGGCAGGTGGATCCCAGTCAGATGGTGTTTATCGATGCCAAAGCCTTGAAGAAGAAACTCAAGGAGGATCTGTGTAAGGAGCACCTGAGGGATCTCCTGCCCTGCGCAATCCCCTCCTGGTCAAGATGGAGGGAACATCCACACAGTTGCGGATGATTTTGCGCTTGAACTTCAGGATCTGGAAAAACAGGATATCAGAGTTGCATTCCGTTGTTGCCGTCCCTGGGGTGCCAGGAGAGCTACGACGTTTCCAGACTCTACCACACTGAAGGCTTTTGTGTGGCCCTTGGTGCTTTCTCCAGTCGTTGACTGTGTGGATATCCAAAGGATAGCTTTTGGTTTGGCTGTATTTTCTTTCCTTTTTAATCCTTTTTATATATTCATATGAGATGTATATAAGATTATATATAATATATATATATATATATAAACCATGCATGATAAACTGTGCATCAGCCCATAAGATAGTTTGTACTTGCATGGTTCCTGAAAGCCATGAAAGTGCTTCCAAGACCTGGCTTAGCTTTTCCATGCAATGCAATTGAAGTGGCTACCGTGAAACTCAGGTACTACTACCCCATACTACTCCTTAAAAACGGAATGGTTCACACGCTGGTTCACAGTTTTCCCCACATCCACTGCAAATTGGCAGTGTGTCAAAACCTTGTACCCCTGTAGTTCACATCAAAATAGCTGGGGTAAATGGATGTTCATCCCAATAAAAATGGTATGAATATAGGTATTGATCCATACCCAATTGAACAACTGCCAAACATCTCGGCAGATCATTCACTGTACCCCCCCGGCTTTGATCCGAGGTCAACGGATTGCTCGCAGCCGAATCTTTGAAGCGATCGTCTTCGTGGTGCTGTCCAGCAATGCCATATGGACAGGACGGCAGGGCTGGGATGATGGGATGATGTCCCAGTTGACCATGGAGGACCATGGAGCTTTCCTAAGTCATAGGGGTACCCCGAAATCATCCAGCTATTACACTCTGGTAAATTAACATAGACCCTGGCAGATAGGGTTTGGAAGATTAGTTTCCATTCAAACTAGGCTATTTTCAGGGTCTATGTTAATTTACCAGAGGGTAGATTGGGATTTTCCATGACATAAACCATCCAGCTATATTGGGGACCCATTTAAGTGATAACCCCCACAGCTTCAGATGGTTGGACCACAGATCATAATTTATAATAATATGAATATCATGTATCACCGTTCGCAAAATGAGGAAAATATGGATAGGTAATGAGAAGAGTGCCATGGTCAAGGCTGGATCCTATATATAATCATATAATCATATTAATATTGGGGGATGGTTAAACCACCATTAAAAAAATGGAATCGTAATGGCCAAAATTCAGAGGATTTCGGAATCCCACCAGATGCTGGGACCATGCCATCCCATCAGACCATGGCATAACATGGTGCATGGTGAAAGGTTAACGATTGCATATCAATATTGGGGGAACTAAACTACCTCCAGTAGTTTAGGGATTGAAAAATACCTGCTGTTTTTCAGGCCCATTCTGGGATGACTATGCCCCATTTTGCCCCATGGCATGCCACGGCACAGGTATCGAAATGGAACTGGACGGAGCCACCATGATTCACGAAGCGCATCCGGTGACCTGACGGATGCCTTTCGCCACGGCTGTGTAGCTTTTGGTGCTATAGCTATGGAATGCTATGGATTTTTGGAGGGTGAAAGTCAGTTTACCATCTCTTTTGATGTTCACCAGAGTGCCAGAGGTACAAGGTTTTGACACATCCTCATATACTTCATTTTGGGGACCTTATGTCAGAGTTGTTCTAATGATTCCAATCCATGTTTGGTTGTAGTTAGCGCTAAATTATAAATTAACTTTGGGTGAACATGGGTAATTTTACCTCTTTATCTCGCAATTGTTGCCATAACTTATATATATACATATATATATACATATATATATACATATATATATATATACATATATATATACATATATATACATATATATATATAAGTACTGTATTATATATATATCATTATATATATATATGTGCATAAATATAAGTGTATATATATATATGGTCACAATACTGGGGGTGCAGTTCTAGTTGTAAGTGGGTATATGATATTTTACCATTGACCATAGTAAAAAAGGGCCCCCAGATCCCAACGTATGGGGGTTATGGCAATTACTATGGCTACTGCACCCCCAAGGCAGCTCGCACCGAGGCGATCATCGTCGTTGAGAATCTCTTCGTGCTGTTCTTCAGCATGGAACTGGGAATCCGTTTCGGTGCCTTCCGTAGGCGGGGGCAACAGGGCCATGTTGGGGCCATGGAGATGTGCTGGCCTGGATGGTCACTGCTGGCTTCAAATATTTGGGATGTTCCATCCCAGATTTGGGATGGTTCAGTTCTAGCTATAGCTGAATCGTTCGCTAATCGTTTTTGATACCAACAATTGTTTTTGCGCTGCTGCATGACCCAAGAAACCATTTTGGGTTTCTCTGAAAATGGGGGACCCCTAAACCAATGGTGTTGATGGCCAAATTACATATTTTTCGGTCGGTTCAGGTTGGCTTGGATTCGATTTTTATCTCCAGGCGATGTCCCAGCTGCATAAAACAAATCATTTTTAACCAAGAGGATTTTTGGGCTGAAGAAATAGATTGCAATGTGTCATCAACAATTCAGTTCTGTGCAGTCTTGTGGGGTGGATATGATCGGGTTCGCTAAGTGCTGGCCGATGGTTTAAAATCAGATTGCAAACATGAACATCATGAACCAAAATCTCCATGGTTTATCATAGAAAATCAGACATTTTCGCATTTTCCTAACATGACCCAGTCGTCAATCTCCCCGAGGAAGCGTGAGGCCTTCAAGGACGGATGGTTTGTATTCGATGCAGTGGCTTGGCTGCGGTCATGGATCGGTTGCAGGGAAAATCTTAACCGGAAACCATGCTTTTCACCATCGAAGATAGGGATTTCCTCTAATTTTCCCTGAAACAATTGGATTGCAGGATATATCTTCTGAATAGTCATCCTATCTCTGGATTTGAATTGAAATCCATTGGAGGGTATACCGTATCTAATCCATACACGAGGGCATAACGATATAACTTAACTAGTCATTGATGGTCGCCTGAGATCATCATAGATCATCCCAACTGACCAGGTCCAAAAAGACTGGCCATTGCCCAACTTTCCAGCGAAATCATAAGGATATCATTGGGGTGTAAAACCAAGGATGATCTGGTGGGTGGTTTCAACATGTGTTATGCATCCCAGCTGCTATGCTGATACCCATTGACTATCATTATCTTCAAGCTGAGAAATGGGGTGATACCGACTAATGACCAATATTTTGTTGGCGGGGCTGACACCACCAAGTGTAGATACAGTAATGGGTTTCCCTGTGTTTTTTCCTTATCTTATATTTTCTTTTTGGTTGGTAAATACGATCAGATTTATATTGCTGGTGATATATCCAATGGTTATCGTTCACACATATATATATATATGTAAACATGCATACAATATATATATATATATACACGTACAATATATATATATATAAATATATACATTGCAATATTTAATCTTCCCACTTACTGGTAAGTAGCTTTGCGATGCGCCCCAGATGACAGAGTTGGCACAGGTTCTGGTCTTCCTGATGTGGTCAGAGACGTGGTTCCTGAGCATCTGCCTCGCTATCTTTGCCCCAGAAGCCACCTCCCCAGGTCGCTGGGCAATGCGAGAGCAGTTGCGCGCGCGCAGATGCGCTAGGGCCTATAGGGGAAAGAGTTGGTGACCTAGAAAAACATGTTTACTGGTTGGTGGTTTGGAACATTTTTTTTTCCATATACTGGGAATAATCATCCCAACTGACTTTCATATGTTTCAGAGGGGTTGAAACCACCAATCAAAAGTAAAAATAGGAGAAGGTCAATCATGGCTACATCGATAGAGTGACTGATCATCGCTACCTGAAAAACGGACCTTTCTGATCCGAGGTTTCCGCCTCATGCGGCTGATGCGCTTCACACGTTTGGCACGGATGGCACGCTTGCTGAGGACGGTTGCTGTCCTGGCTGGTGAATCCTGCAAGTGATTCCACTATGATTGGGTGGTAAGTTACTCACTACTCTAGTGAGGTACGGTCAACACTCTGGTAAATCACTGGTGCCCTTTTGGACTCTCTTGTGGAAAGTGCACCAAACACTGTGTAGCGATAGGACTCTCCCAAAAGCAAGACCTACAATTGTCCAATGTCCACATCTGACGTTTTATACAAAGTTGCATACATGCAAGAGGCGAGATCAGCGATATCCCTAGCGATACCCACTTGTTCAAAAAGTAGCCCCAGACCACAAATAGACCCTTTCCTCCTTTCCCCTATGTTTTCCTTTGCGCAGATTTGTTTCTCTCTCTTCAAAAATACAAACCCATGTGTAGCGATAGGCCACCCAAAAAGCAATAATTACCCCTTTTTTGGGAGCTTGGCAAAGACACTGAGTTTTCACAACCGCTCAGAAATGTATTAACATACACATGCACCAACCCCTTCAACCCGAGGATGACTGAAACTTGGTAATTTCTCCAGAGGATCTGACCCGAATCAGACCCAATGGTCAGATCAGAATCAATATTCTTGTCTTCATCCACCAGCAACTCATAATTTTGGACAACATCATCAACTCATTGATCATTTTTGTCTATTTGTTATAATTAGTTTTTTTCCATAGATTCATTGATTTGATCATTGATCCACCCAAAGTTGTCATAGAATTTTGCATCAGTCAGCACTCAGATCCCCATTTTCTTTTAGAAGTTCCCTTCCGGCACTTCTGGGTCGGGTCCTTCCCGTTGCCAGAGGGCCTGTAGAGCCCGTAAGGGCCCGTAAGGGCACGCAGGGCCCGTAAGGCCCGTAAGGCCCGTAGAAAAGGGCCCGTAGAGCCCGTAGCCCATAGAGCCCGTAGAGCCCGTAAGGCCCGTGAGACCGTGAGACCCGTGAGGGGCGTAGAGGGGGTCATGCTATTGTCCATGAAACAGCGGCTAGAAAGTTTGACCAGTGGAAGGCATTAGAGATATTAGAGCGAATTGTAGCAAAACCACTTTCTTCCAGTGATCTCCGCCATTTGACATTCTTGGAACATACATTGTGACATTCTATCTGGCATTCTTTCTTGCATTATATCCGACAATCATTCTGGCATCTTTCTAGCATCTTTCTAGCTGACATGAATCATGTATTTGAACAATCTGTCTGACATTCTATCTGGCATTTTCAGGCATATATTCAAACATTCTGTATCATTCTGTTTGGCATTCTGTCTAGCATTATATTCGACACTCATTCTGGCATCTTTCCAGCTGACATATCTTTGAACAATCTGTCTGACATTCTATCTTGCCTTTTTCTGACATATATTCAGACATTCTATTTGGCATTCTGTCTGGCAACTATTCTGACATCCCATCTGACATGCTTAGTGGCACAGGTTCGTGTCCGTACGCGCCCAGACTGAGCTGGAAAAATAGGAAGTCATGCTAGACAGCGAAGAGAGTAGCAACAACAATCATAGATGGAAGTTAAGTTGGAAATCCAAGAGCGTAGCGACAACACACGGATACGTAATTAGTAGGACGGGTGCGTGGTGGAAAGCCAAGAGCGTAGCAGCAGAAACATAGCCGGAAGTTATGTTGGAAAGCCAAGAGCGTAGCAGCAAGAACGTAGTAGGAAGTAATGGTTGAAACTCAAAAGCATCAAAAGCGTAGCAACAATCAACAGGAAGTAATGCGAGAAAGTCAAGAGCATTGCAGCAAAAAAAATAATAGGGCGAGTTTGTGGTGGAAAGACAAGAGCTTCGCAGCAGAAACGTATTCGGAAGTTATGTTGGAACCCCCAGAGCGTAGCAGCAAGAGTGTAGTAGGAAGTAATGTTTTGAAAGTCGAGAGCGTAGCAACAAAAAACACAAAGTTATGTTGGATAACCAAGAGCCTAGCAGCAAGAACGTGGTAGGAATTTATACTAGAAAGTCAAGAGTGTAGCAATAACAAACATAGTAGTGGGAAGTTTTGGTTGAAAAGCCAAAAGCGTAGCAGCAGAAACTAGTCGGAAGTTAGGTTCTAAAGCCAAGAGTGTAGCAGCAAGAACGTAGCAGGAAATGATGTTGAAAGCCAAGAGCGTAGCAACAGCAAACAGGTAGTTGTGTTGGAAAGCCAAGAGTATAGCAGCAGAAATGTAGTAGGAAGTCATATTTGAAAGTCAAGAGCGGAAGGATGATTTAGTTTCAAGGTCCGATTGTGTAATCTGCTTGGCTTCATGATATAAAAGGCAATCGAAAAGCGTTGACATGAAGTTTGCTTCTGCAAAACACCACATTGTTTCCTCGCAGCGCTAACTTTCGCGTGTCTAGCTCGCTTTGTCTTTCACACGGTTGGAAGCTCAGATGTTGGTATCAGAAACGCGTACCAAAAATACGGTCGGTTGTTCTACATTGTTTTCCATGCTGGGTTGAGAGCCGCTCCGTGTTTCAGGTGCTTCAATGCCAGTCCGGGCCCAAGCAAAAAGCACTGACCAATGATCGGAACAGCACTTTCACAACCCACCACATGGTCGATTAGGCTTCTAAGATGGTATGGGCTCGGAAGCAGCAAGATGTTGCGATGGAGGAGGCTAAGACCGGGACATACCGGGACGGATCGTATGCACACATCATTGTGCTATGTCGCTGTTAACCTCCAGGACGCCGATGCCCAGATGAAGGGCGACGACGCGTCTTCAGCACCTACCTCAGCAGGGTATTGTGTGTAAAGACGTCTTGCTGCGTGTTGCCAACTAAGTAACTGCGGAACAGCACGTCGTGATTCTAGGTTGTTGCCTTGCCTTGTACCTTTGGCGGCCGCTTCTCCGGAAGACACTACCCGACAGGCCGGGAATTTTGTCAGCAATAAACGAAATCAAAGGGCACAGCCATATAATTCCAAGGGCAGCGTGTTGCAGGTTGCCTGTTTCGGGGTGCCGCGGAGCTCAAGTTCTGCTTGACTCCAAAAGGCACTGCTGTCAAGTGTATTTGGCAGCATGTTGCCGAAAACCCCAGCGTCGTCGCCTCAGCAAGTTTTCATGATTGCAAGATGGCAACATTCAAATTTCATATGTGCAGGACTCCCCGTGGTTGTCCTGGTTAAACAGTGAAGAGTCGTCATGCACAAATTATGACCGATGCATTCCAAAATTGATCTTGCGTGCCAACGTTTCACAGCGGTGTTCATTGCTTTTATGCAGCGGCTCAAGTAACACAGCATGAAAGATGACGGTAGGAAGCGACGTAAATTAGACTGCCATGCTTCCAAGCAAGAGCAGTTTGAAGTTCTTCGCAGCACAGGTTTGAGCTGTGTTGACAGCCGCAAAGTAATTCAATGCTTGCAAGACGATGAGTCAGGCCAGTTCACATGTCAAAGGCCGCATCTTGCCTATGCCAAAGCCTTTCCGCGCTACGAGCACCTGGCAATGACGGCAGCAGATGGCGAAAGCGTGCGCATTCCGGTCATGAATCTGCCGGACTTGCTGCAAGCAAAAATTGATGCTTGCCCACTGTATAGCGCCATGCTGCGTGAAGCCATGGCTGCTCAGCAGGACCGTTTGACATTGGTATTCTACTGTGACGAAGTGTCAGGTGGGAATGTCTTGTCCGCCTTGCAAAGTAGAAAGTCGAATCTATGTTATGTGTCCTG
This sequence comes from Cladocopium goreaui, assembly GCA_947184155.2. Lineage (NCBI taxonomy): Eukaryota > Dinophyceae > Suessiales > Symbiodiniaceae > Cladocopium > Cladocopium goreaui. Next base: position 262,127 of record CAMXCT020003223.1, read on the forward strand.
GCTGCAATGTCCGCTATTGTTCCAAGAGAACATGTGGCTAACATTGAGTGTTGCGAAGTCTTCCTGCATTCAAAGCGTGCCACATGGGATGGCTGAGGTCATCAGACGGATCCTGGAGCATGTCCGTGGACAGTCACAACATGGCATCCCACTAAGCTTTGGGGATGATATCCGGCTATTGTGGATTGACAAAGTCATGGTCATTGCAGACGCTGAAGCCCTTCGCTCATGCACAGGCGCCAAGGGCGCAAGTGGCCTGAAGCCTTGTCTGCGCTGTTTGAATGTGTTGCAGCTTGGCAAAGCTACCGGTGTCCGAGGACATGTGGATATTACGTCCATGGATCCAGGCGCTTGGTGGCCACAAACAACAGCCACGATCGAAGAAGCCGTGCAAGCTTTGCATGAAGCAGTTGGAGTTGTAAGAACCCAAGAAACGGAAAAGTTTCTGGGATGGCACTTCCAAAGTCTTCTGCATGGCCCACTGCAATCACCCGCGCTCCAAGGGTGGCTTAGCATAGAAAACTTCATGTATGATGCAATGCACATCATGTGGTCGAATGGCTTAGTTTGCCAGGAAATAGGTTTGTGGTTTTCTCAACTTGTTAAGCGGACTTCTACGACGTTGCAAAGCCTGCAGACCTATGCGGCCTTATGGCAACGCAATCCGCGATGGAACACCTGCCTGCATGTCCTTCCCAGTTGTTTTCTTCAAAACTCTGACAGAGGACCAAGACTATAGAGGCGACGCACTCTATACTGCTGCAGTGTTACCCATCTGCGTGGCATTCTGCGATGAAGTGTTGCAAGACATGGAGGAGATGCGATGAGATGCGCACGTTTAACGCCTCCTTAACCGCTCTGCATCGCGTGGCTTTGTGCTTGTGGAATTTAAAAATCGCAGTGAAAGATGTCGAGAAGCTGTTGCCTTTGCAGCAGAAACATTTCCAATCTCATGTTGCAGCCTACGAGGCAACTCACATCAGACCAAAAGCACATTATGGCCTTCACCTGAGTCAACAGATTCAAAAGGTGCAAAAATTCATCGATTGTTTTTGCTGTGAGCGAAAACATAAGGGGTACAAGCGCCTGGCTCAAAAATCTTTTTTGGCACCCTTTTTTGCGCAGACTTGTTTGTTGGAACTTGTCACGCGGGAATTGCATTCTTCCATGGATGCTTCGGTGCTTGGCACATGCTTGTTGGGAACCTCCAAGAGCAAAGCTTTTCCAGAAATTGGATCCCCAAGTTTGTTTGCCCAAGGAATTCAAATTCAAGGGGTCAAATACGTCCAAAATCAATTCGTGCAGCTGACGGAAACCCACGCGGTACAAGTCCATGGCGCATGGCATTGCAGAGACAAATTTTACCTTCAAGTCAAGGTCTTCCAAGCCGCTTTGCACACCGATGTTGGTCGCACGGCATGGATTGCAGCCAATGAAAGCATGAAATTGGTTGCCGCGAGTGAGATGAAACCCACAAATAAAATAATGTTTCACAGAAGCGACAATGACAAGCTGCTTCGGCTCATGTCGTAAAAAAATGCTGCCACGGGGATGAAATGAATGAAAACATGTTTTTTGCAAAATAAGCATATAAAGAACTTAGCTAACTTAGCTTGAACTTAGTTTGAACTTAGCTTGAACTTAACATAGGCCTAAGTTAAGTTCCCGCTAAGTTAACTTATAACTTCCTAAGTTCCCAGCCTCTCCCAAGTATGCCGATATCACGGCTGGTCGTTCTGGGGAAAGCGCCGATAAACCGGCCAAGCCCGCATCTACCAAGAGAGACGTCAGAGATGAACCCATCAAGCCAAGTGCATCCAGCGGCAGTAAAGTGCCAAGAAAATCACCAGCGCCTGTTGCACCTACCTTTGATGCTCAGGAATGCCCAGTATGTGGTGCAGATGCAATTTTCTGTTGCAGCAAGTGTCGAATTCCGACTTGCGCCAAATGCGCTTTCGCCAATGCTGGTTGCCAATGCAATATCTTGATGCATGACTGTATCGCGCCGGGTCATGATGCTAGTTCCGGTATCACGGACGATGCTTCCACACTCGAGAAGCTGGCTAAGGCTGCAGCACGATCATTTGGTACTACCCAAAAGGATCTTAAAGAAGCCAGAAGAGACATGTTTGAAGACCTCCTCAATGAGGTAATGCATGGAGGCACCACTGGAAACCCCAACCTTGATAAAGCCTTGAAGAACTCACGCAGGCAGGTTCAATCAGTGGAGTCGTCCTATGATCTTGGTCACTTCCCAACTCCAGAAGAGCACTGGGCCAGTCAGAACCCAATTGACCCAGCTGACATCAGCAGACCTGTGCAACTGTACCAAGCTGATTGGAGCGAAGTGACACATGCCGATATAACGGCCGTGATCAACTATTGTCGCAGCCAGCTGGCGCCCGGCCGGGGCTCAACACACAAGGAGCATGAACATGTACATGCCGAAACCGACTCCCTCAACTTTCTCATCCTGCACCTTGGAGAAATTGGACGAAAGGTACATCTCGGAGGAGTAAAACAATTGTCCAAAACATACCAGACTTCAGAATACAAAGTGCTGCCCTACATAGTGTTTAGAAATCCCGCTCACATAATTGCACTTTGCGAGGCAGGAGGGATCGAAGAGTATTGGCAGGTTGCCATTAATAATGGCTGCTTTGGCTTGGTCTGCGAGTCCAACTTTGGAGCACCAGCACTCGCTTGCTTTCTGCGCGGATCCCCAGCTCAAGGCGCGGTTGTCGAACTCATTATGCACCTGGACCACCAGTCCGAAAACGTTGCAAACGTCATGTGGTTGTTCCACGGATGTATTTTTCGGTGCATCTTCGGCAACGCCAGCGAGGGGACAATGCTGGACCGCCAAAGCGGAACAAGGATGAGCCGTGCCGATATACCGGCGGCTGCGTCAAGTTCCCAGCCAATCGAACCTCACAGCGGCCCCATAAGTTCATCCAATGACTTCTCAGTTGGCGTAATCCACATGGTGCCTGACGCAGAAATGACAGTATCTAGTACCGATATACCGGTCTACAGATACGGAGATGAAACTGTTGTCCACCGGACAGGCTTATCAGAAGCCCGAGTAGCGGTATTTCACATAAATTCCTATTCTTTCAGGCTGCAGTTTTCTCAGTCAGTGTACGCGTGGACACAGTTTGTAGCTGCCGCCATCGCAAGCCAGTGCGACTACATAACTGGCGATGGAAATCTCTTTGCCCAACGTGCTTTCAAGGCCAAGCTCTGCAATGATTTTCACACCTGCATTCTCACAGATATTCTGGAAAGGACCCTTGAAGCATCGAACAGAGAGCGCACATATGCTCAGAGGATAACCTACCAAGTGGTTTCCTCAACACAGCACAAGGAATGGGTCAAATCTCAAATGAGACTTGACAACGACTCAGACTGCATGATTGCATTTTCCATCTGCTACGGCAAGCAGGTTGCAATCCAGCAGGAACGAGCGAGAATTTATGAACAAAGGGTGAATGACGGTATAACGTCCGAAGCCCCGCTCGTTAGAGACACCTAATACCTCTTGCAGGACAAGGAGAGACCCAAATACCTTTTAGGCATTGACCTCGGGCTCAGTTCATCTGACACCGATTGGCGCTCTCCATTGCTTGCGATGCTGAAACCCAGAGCCACTCGCAACTACAGGTCCCGTGCAGCTCCAAGAAAAGCCAAACATGTCACTGCGGACACCGCGCCAAGGAGGCCAGCTGCACCAAGAGAGCAAGAGGAGTCTCGCTATCGCGAGCGATCTCAGAGTCGTCCAGACCCAAAGGGCAAAGGTAAGGCAGCGCAGCCTCGATATACCGAGCAAGAAAAAGGCACCTACAAAGAAAAAGGAAAAAGCAAGGGACAATCATATGGAAATTACGACGGTAAATCTTCTTGGAACTACAGCAGTACTTCAAGAGGATCACAGGATCCATATAGCATCTTTGTGTTTTTTTACCAAAGGATTCCATCCTTGAAGACAAAGAAAAACAAAATGGGACAAGAAAACAAAAAAATTACTTGGAGAAAATCTTAGCTTGCTTGTACACCGGGCCAAGGGCTGTGTAACTTGCTTGTGAGAAAAATATTTGAAGTGTTGTGGACAATACCGATAGAACGGTCGTGCTCCACATTTGCCTGGCTGCAAGAATTCATTCAAGGTACTCGTCCGGCAATGGTGTGTATAGAGGGCCATTCGCTTTTGTACCAGTAGCTTCCGTAGGACGATCTGTCTCACTGCATTGCATGCTATGACGCAAAGAAAATTTGTGTCTGTTTGTGTTCTGTTTTCCCCCTGGTTCCTTTTGGGGTTACTTGTTGTTTATGTGCCTACGCAATGCTCATGTAAACATGTCCGTAGTTCAGGTATTTATTACTGTTTTAACCATGTCTCACGGTTCACCATGTTACTCATGTTTCATTCGTGCCATGTGGCTCAAGACATACAGTGTTGTACAGTAGTCCTAGCGTGAAAAGAGAGCTGCTCGCTTCCGCTCGCACTCACAGGGTTAAGCCACTGCAGTGTAGACCGTTTGCACTAGCTCACACACTTGCTTGTTCACTTGTCTAGAGCGCCACACACAGTTGGAACTTAGGGTGTTGTCTAGGGAATCTTTGATAGTCCGATCTCAGGGGAGTTTACCCTTCACCCCCCCTCATCCCTTCTGTGTTCACGTGTGTTCTTTGTCTCACCAGTCTCGTGTTTTATTGTTGTCCCTTTCCCGTCCCTTCTGTGTTTACGTGCGTTCTTTGTCCTTATCATTGCGGGGTTATATGGTTAGTCACCGCTCATCCCTTTTGCGCCGCTCAGGACGGACTGCCCTGGTCGTGGTGCCCCCCCTGCCCAACCGGCAAGCTCCCTGCCGGTTGGAGCAAGCACCAGCACGCCGATGGCGGCGCCCTTTACCTCCGCCCGGACGGCAGGCTGGTTTCGGAAGCACCCACGTGGCACGAAACCGGCCTGACCGGCTCGGAACCACCTCCACTGCCTGGAAGCACCGCCGACGAGGCGCGCTGCTGCTGCTATTACTATTACTGCTACTGCTACTGCTACTACTACGACTACTATTATTATTACTACTACTACTACCACCACTACTACTACTATTACTACTACTACTACTACTACTACTAGTATTACTACTACTACTATTAGTATTACTACTACTACTTCTACTACTACTACTACTGCTACTACTACTACTGCTACTACTACTACTACTATTACTACTTTTACTACTACTACTACTACTACTACTACTATTAGTATTACTACTACTACTATTAGTATTACTACTACTACTTCTACTACTACTACTGCTACTACTACTACTGCTACTACTACTACTATTACTACTTTTACTACTACTACTACTACTACTACTACTATTACTATTACTGCCTCTACTATTCCTATCGCCGCTACTATTAATACTCTTAATTTTATTACTACTACTATTACTATTATTGCTATTACTACTGCTACTACTTCTTCTTCTACTACAACTACAAATATTATTACTATTCCGACTGCTACTACTACTATTTCTATTTTATTATTACTACTACTACTACCATTACTATTACTACTCCGACTACTACTACTACTACTACTACTACTACTACTACTACTACTACTACTACTAGTCCTACTACTTGGTCGGCTTCGCAGCTTGTTGCCTTTTGGTTTGCGGCGGCACAAGCAAAGCCAGGCCTGGCAACTACACTTGCTGTCATGCACTTGTGAGTTGCAATCACGTTGGGCGTCTGTGCGCAGGCGACCACCGGGTGATCGCAATCCTTCCGCCCACAGTTCGCATGTGGCATTTAAAGGAGGACCGACGGGGAATCAAACGAAACGACAGCAGCAACGCAAAACAACAGCATTCGATTTGCCTTCCAGGACTGGGGATATGGCCAGCACGGTTCCTGGTCTGGATGTTCCAAGTACATCCGGACCAGAGCCGAGCGGTTCACGGACTGGGCCCACGAGTTTTTATTGGGCCCGGTCGACGAGGGCGTCATCCGTGGTAGTATTGCCGCTCGTGTGCAACTACGAAACCATAGGCAGCAAAGCAACAAACACAGTATAGGGAGCTATGTTGGAAAGTCAAGGTAATGTTCGACAGCCAAGATCGTAGCAGCAAGAACGTAGCAGGAAATGATGTTTGAAAGTCAAGAGCGTAGCAACAACAAACAGGAAGTTATGCTGAGCCCAGTAGTTAAACCTAATTTCTGTGTATATATGCGTATGTAATGTATGTATGTATGTATGTATGTATGTATGTATGTATGTATGTATGTATGTATGTATGTATGTATGTATGTATGTAACGTAACGTAACGTAACGTAACGTAACGTAGTGTAATGTAATGTAATGTAATGTAATGGAAAAAATAATGCATGTAAGTTACTAAGTAATGTATGTAAGTAATGTATGTATGTAATGTAAGTAATGAAAGTAATGTAAGTAATGAAAGTAATGTAAGTATGTATGCATGTATGTATGTATGTATGTATGTATGTATGTATGTATGTATGTATGTGTGTAATGTATGTAATGTATGTAATGTATGTAATGTATGTAATGTATGTAATGTATGTAATGTATGTAATGTATGTAATGTATGTAATGTATGTAATGTATGTAATGTATGTAATGTATCTATCTATCTATCTATCTATCTTTCTATCTATCTATGTCTATCTATCTATCTATCTATCTATCTATCTATCTATGTATGTATGTATGTATGTATGTATGTATGTATGTATGTATTAATGTAATGTAATGTATGTAATGTAATGTAATGTAATGTAATGTAATGTAATGTATGTATGTATGTATGTGTGTATGTCTGTATGTCTGTATGTCTGTATGTATGGTATGGTATGGTATGTTATGGTATGTATGTATGTATGTATGTAATGTATGGTATGGTATGGTATGGTATGGTATGGTATGGTATGGTATGTATGTATGTATGTTTGTATGCACATGTATATCTCTATATATATATATACACACCTGTATAGATATGTATGTGTATATTTTGATGAATACATAATCTATATATAAAGAGTCGGCTGCTTTGTATTGTTAAGTAGTAGTGCACCCAATTTTTCCGTAAAATAGTAGTAAACCCAATACGTTCGAATCGTTCCATCCTTGTTCAAGTATATAGTACGTTCGAATCTTTCCATCCTTGTTCAAATATCATAAGGTCTTTTCATCCCCATGTATGAGGTCTGTAATCGTAAGGCTCGCAGGGCCCGTAAGGCCCGTAGGGTCCGTAGAGCGCCCGTAAGGGCCCGGGCCCGTAGAGCCCGTGGAGCCCGTGGGTGTTGGGAAGGGCTCTTCTCCACTTCTAGATCGCAGATGTTTTGCAGGGTTCCCTGCGAGGAGCATTCCTGAGTTGCTCATCATCGTGCGTGCCATTGCCATTGCCCTCCGTTCAGCCACTTGGCCACGGGAAATGTCCGGAATGTAGCCCACAAGACAAAGCATCTATGGTAATTATATGTGCATAGTGATTCTATGACAGGCCATGACAGGCCAAAGAACATGCGGTTTCGGTATGGGGTGTGTCGAAAAGAGGGAGTAGGTTCAATATTTTATCACTTTTCCATCCTGCCAGATCATGATCCAAACATATCCAAACTTGGTTCTATCATGTTCTATCTGTTGACTGGAACCCATGTGGTCAAATATCTGCTCCCTGGAAGCCGCCTATTGTTGGCTTTTGGGCCAGACCATTCTGGAACTCAGACTTCAAAGAACAGATTTCGGATGGTGCCGCGATGCCCAGGTGTTCTTTCTGATGGTGCTGCTCTTGGGCCTTGTTTATCTGTTTGGCTTGCTCTTCACCCAACTATTGGATGGCAAGAACCAACCGCCAGGCAGTCGAGACTGGCTGTTCTCGTCAGATCTCAAACAGGAGACAAAGTCGATCCTATTCAGGGAAATACCGACAGTTCTAGTATGTTCTAGTGTATGTGTTGCATACCACCTTGCATCCCCCATCTCTTGAAGGCTTGTCGTGGATTAAACTACTTTGATCTTCAGAGATCTTCAATTACATACATCATGTATCTTTTCAGCAAGTGTGCAAAAAATATCATAATATCACATAATTTTCTCTCAAGAAAAAAAATAGCAATCATCACAACAAACGTTTCTGAACAGCAGGCTCCTTGGCCTACGACAGCTTCAGAAGCCTGCCGCAATCGATGAATACCCTGCTGTTGGCGGGCGCTCTCCCCGACCAATCCAGCCTGGTGGAGGATGCCGGGAAAACCCACCCCCTGTGGCTTGTCGTCGAAACGAAAAACACTGGCCATGTGAATGGAGATATTCCACCGGGGAAGATGTAGAAATATATATATATATATGATGAAATATATATGATCCTCAGATATAATTACTTCGATGATTATGAAGGATTCTAATTTTTATTCCATGTTATGAACTCACCCACTGTAAGGTTGCGCTGCTTCACTATTTAATATAGTTTCAACTATACCTTCTGACCGCAGCCGGCTTGAGTTTAAAGGCTTTTTCATTTTTTCACATGTTTTTCATATGTTTCATGAATTTGGAAAGCTGAATTAGACTTGGGTACCCCACCAAGTTCTGGAAAAGCTCGGCGTTTTTGACAAACCCGCGGCCCGCAGTTCTGATCCACGGATTTCACCGAGGCTCTATCCCCTGATGCTTCTCTATATGCTGCTGGCATCATTAACGGTCATGAATATGTTACTGGGCTGTTAATGAGTGTGTCATGAAGGGAGAACAAAAACCCATGCCTCGGAAACCAACACATCCACCAAACTTCAAACCATGCCAAAACCAAATACGAACAGATGATCGCATCAAAATGATATACGCATTTTTTTTTGCAATTTTTGTAAAGGTACCGGTAGACACTGAGGGTAGGACACTTAAAGAAGAACTCTTGGTATACATGCTGGCCTTTTTGAGTTTCTCGATTGGTGGAGGGATTAAAACCATGGTCAGGATTAGTGGGACAACCGCCTCAAGATCATGGAAAACTTACGAAGATCATTGCTCCCGGATTTCAGATATGGGTTTGTTATGTCTTGTTCGAAATAAGATAATCCCCAAACATCCCCAAACATCCCCAAACATCCCCAAACATCCCCAAACCCATGGTTTATTACTGTATCATTTTTCCTATGACAATTGCAATTTCGAGGGTACACCCCATTTTCACACATACCTTACCTCTCTAAACTGATGGCTAACGAAATCTAATGAACATTTTTCCCGAACATAGAATGGCCATTTTGGGAGCATTTTAACAGAATTTTCAGCCAGACCCACTCATGAAAACACATCAAGATTTAAGCCCCCCAGCTCTGCATTCTCTCGCAGTTCACAGAGGATTCTTGGTTATCCTATGCATCATAAGAGTCATCCATCACAGATTCCAATTTTACATATAATTGTGTTGTGTTTTTCCCGATGTTTTTTTTGAATTGAACCAACTCTGTATCCTCTCAAAATCGTTCTAATCAAAGAACTCAAAATCGTTCATCGCAGATTCCGCCAGATGTTTTTTTTCATAGTTGATACATCTTCATACAAGTTGATACATCCGAACGTTGCGAAACATCCCGGCACCCAAGGCTGGTGGGGATTCTCTGTGAGGTGGTCACAGTAGTCTCTGCGGTCGAGAAGGAAGAGATCCTGCTGAAATCTGCACGGGGGCCTTAAAACACCGGCGGGAGATGAGCCATTTGGAGCCTCGGGTGATTGGTAAAACCATGTAATACCCATTAAAACATGAGGATTTTAAGCATTGATGTGTCATATTGTTGATTGTTGATTGTTGTTTATTGTTGATAATTGTTGATGATTGTTGATTGTTGTTTATTGTTGATTATTGTTGATGGTTGTTTATTGTTGCTTATTGTTGATTATTGTTGATTATGAATCCGATGATTACTATCTGACTAAGTGTGGAGCACGAAGCAAGCCACAAAAATAACGGGATAGTAATCATCAACCAACCAGAATCCAAGTGGAGGATCATGCCGTTTATTGGCTGCAGCGAGTAGTTCAACTACAGACAAACATTGGGATCACCAGCGAAGATGAGTCAAAGACCTCAACATATTTCGGAGATGGACTGGACCACAACTACCAGCTATTTTGGATGAGTTTCTTGTGACCTGTTGGTTGATGAATGCAAGGGTTATACTATGAAAACGTAGACTATCATCATCAGTTATGGGATTTTTCTTCTGTTTTAATCAACCAGTATTTTGGAATGACAGCTTGGGTAAACCCATAAATATCACTGTGATTATCACCATATTGTGGGAGATATTCCCGACCACGATCCCCATGATGTTCCCGTAATCTTTGGTTGAATTCCCATATCATTACCGGGTCACGTCTCGATCAATTATCACATCTAACATCCGTTAGATCTCCACTAGCTCCCCATTTATCATTTAGTTCGATGGCTTGCCCCAAGAATTATCCACTAAAATGTATTTAGAAAACCACAATCCAACGGATTTTCGGACGGATTTCCCATTTTTTGTGATTATCCCCATGATTTTTGCAGCTCAGAACTGCTCAAGTTGCATTTTCCTGCCATTGAGGTGAAGTCCTTGTTGAAGCAGTTGCTACTGGATGCGCAAGCCGACGAAGATTCTGGATGCGATTTGGGAATCATCACCCCACGGGTCATCGGAAAATCATCGAACTCAATGTTTGTTTTAGTGGGAAATCCACGTTGGGCCCGGAATCCGACGCCCTCCTGGCTGAACGGAGGCTTTTTTCATGAGTAAAAGCTGTTCGTAATCAGAGGCTAAGCTATGGGCTTTGTGATTAGCGCTTTCCAGCATTTTGCCATCCTTGTGATGATGTTCCCTATTGACCGATTGACTGATATTTTGGGATGGATTCAAACCACCAGCTAGTTATTTTTCCCCACCTGCCAGGTGAGGGTTGTTAGATTTTATCAGAATTGTTCTTCTCCTCCTCCTCCTTCTTCTTCTTCTCCTCCTCCTCCTTCTCCTCCACCACCTCTGCCTCCACTTCCATGTTCACTTCCGCCTTGCCAACTCTTCGCCAAGCTCTTCGCCAACTTCCGCACGCAGTGGGCACTGCTGGACCTCAACTGCAAGGGTCTGAGCACACTGGGCACCGCTGGACCTCAACCTGGGACCTGCCGAGTTGAGTGAGCACCGCTGGACCTCAACCTGGGACCTTCTGAGCTCAGTGAGCACCGCTGGACCTCAACGGCCAGATAGAATGCCAGAAGATATGCCAGATAAAATGCCAGAAGATATAGAATGCCAGATGGTATGCCAGATAAAGTGCCAGAATGTTTGCCAGATAGAATGCCAGAAGATTTGCCAGATAGAATGCCAGATAGGATGTCAGAAGATATGCCAGGTAGAATGCCAGATAGAATGCCAGAACATATGCCAGAAAATATGCCAGATAGAATGCCAGAAGGTATGCCAGATAGAATGTCAGATAAAATGCCAGAAGGTATGCCAGATAAAGTGCCAGAATGTTTGCCAGATAGGATGTCAGAAGATATGCCAGGTAGAATGCCAGATAGGATGTCAGAAGATATGCCAGAAGATCTGCCAGGTAGAATGCCAGAAGATATGCCAGATAGAATGCCAGAAGATATGCCAGATAGAATGCCAGATCGAATGCCAGAAGATATGTCAGATAGAATGCCAGAAGATTTGCCAGTAACAAATCGATAAATGTCATGGTGGGGATCACACGAAGTAAAGTAATATAATGAGATATTACACTCCGGTAAACTAACATAGCTATATATATATACACACATATATATATAGAACATCACCATTTTTAATAGGTGAACCATTTATAAATGGGCCATTTTCCACAGTTATGTTAGCTTACCAGAGGGTAACCATTACAATATCTACAATCGATTGGACCTTGGAATCTTGACACTCATCCATCCCGGGCCGAACTGCTGCGACCGCAACGATGACGCATGGGACAGATTTGGGCACTGCTCGACCGTGGTTTTGGCATGTTTTGGGAGACCGTGATAGCTTGTAAGACGGGAAACTCGCTCAGTATGATGTCACTATGATATCAGTATGATGTGAGATATGTGAGATTTTCAGATTTGCAGCCCGCAAACAATATTGATCACGTTCAAGACTGAGTTGACAAAAAGGTCTCCCTTGCATACTTGCATCCACTGGTTTATTGTCATATTCCCGAGCAAAAGGCTATTCTGGGATATTCTAGGTATCCCCCATTACTGGACAAACCCACATCCATTATTGATATTATTGGTTAAATCATGTTACATCCCCACGTTGAATGACGAGGATGGCGATGGCAGCATTTCACGAAAAGAGTTCGATCAAATGTTTCTTGGAGCGGATGAAAATTGGTGATGCCGCTCTGTCATACAGTGCATATAAGAAATATGACATAAAGGAAGGATGCCAGAAAGAAAGTAACAAAGAAAAAAAAACGAAAATAAAGAAGGCAACCAACAAAAATAAAGAAAAAAAGAAACAAAAAAAAATAACAGAAAAAAAATAAAGAAAAAAAACATTTTTTCCAAAGATAAAAGGAACCACGATAAGCCGGCGTGTGAGTGGATCTCAAATGGACTTTGCCTGTGTGCAATTCAGGCCATCTCCAAAATCCCAACTGTCGGTCCCTCCAAAGCCCGCTCATGGTCCTGCAGCATGCTGTTGATTTGGAAATTGTCAGATTGAGCTAGCATATTTTTTTCAATTTGTACAAACATTTGGAACTGGAACTTGAGTTTTTTGTTTTCTGTAGGTGTTGCAAGTATGCCCTGTAAAACTTATTTGAAATTCCCGATCGGCAAGGTTTGAGCAAAACTTGTTTTTTTTCTACCAACAAACTTCATCAAATTCAGGCACTTATACGGATGAAACTCCCCGGAATTCGATGTCTGATGAAATTGCCCTTTTTGAACCATGGTATTTGTAGTGAAAGCTGGTTTGAATGTTTTTGCAACAAAGAAATCACTTTTAGACATGGCAAACATGGGCAAAGTATAGGTTTTCATGCCAAAGTTTAGGCTTTGCCAAAGGCTAAACTAAGTATAGCCTTGGACTTCCAAGGGATTGTCAATATATCAGAGCGCAATGATCGATGTTATTTTCCATATTTTTCCTACATTCATGACCTTGAACGTGGTTTTGCGTGGATTACTTTGGAGTTCGCGCGTTTTTTGGTCAGACTGAGGTTGACCAACCCAACGTGTGTGAGAACACTCAGCGAGGTGGGTGTTGACGTTTTTGCCCTGGTGGATTTGGCCGACTTTATCTTTGGCCAAAAGAGCAGCCTCTCCTTTGCGTCTTTCATGGATGCCGCTTGTCGAAACCGATGGCACATGTTCATTTTCCAAGGTTGGGGACATGCAGCAACTCCCCCACATTGGGCCCCACAGCCGCCATGCTAAACACAATGGAACTCAAACCCAAACCATCGGATTATCATTCATCGCACCCAGTTATTTTAATCATTGATCGAACGGATCTTTTTGTGATGTGGTTTTGAATCGAAATGTGGATCCCTGCTTGTCACAACAGCAAACTAGTCGTTAGTTATGGATGTTCACTGCTGCTCATCCCCATCACCTCCATCAACTTTGTACAACCGCTGTTCATATCGGCGTTGTTGTTGATGAACCATATTTTTTTGATGATTTTTCCAAATCCCAGTTTAGTAGGTCAAACCACCACATTTTATTTGGTGGATTGAATTTCAAGAGTGTTTGGTTTGATCATTTTCCAAACCTATTTTGCTTTGGAAAGCCAATGCTGCAAAAAACCCGGAATGATTAACAACCATTGGGGAATGCTTGGTTTACCAGCCATTTACCAGCCATTTACCAGCCATAAAAATGGCAAGTCATTGGAGATGGTAGGCCGTCCTCCAGCTTCGTGGCAGTAACACGGCGACGGTGAAGGACGATCGAATCATCCCATGGATCGTCCTGCGGAGGTGGTGAACAAGCCTGGCGAATAAATCCCCAATTCGTGGGGTTATCTCATAGTAATGGAATATATAAAGTTATAATATACTGTAATATAATATAAATATAAATATAAATATAAATATACATATAAATATAAATATAATATAATATAATATTACTAAGTTTACCAACAAGTTGCCAAGTAGGATGATCCACCAAATATCCACCTTTTTTAAGCACGAGGGACGCATGTCAATCTGCCAAAATGGTCTCTTTGGGGAGATGATCAATCATCACATTGCCTTTTTTTTTTTTACAATTCTAATAAATAAATATCTGGTTTGTGGTTTGGAACATTTTTTATTTTCCCCAATAGCTGGGATGATGATCCAATCTGACTTTCATATTTTTCAGAGGGGTAGGTCAACCACCAACTATATATATATACCCTCTGGTTATTTAACATAGCCATGGGACATGGCCCATAGAAATAGAGGTTTACCTATTAAAAATGGTGATTTTCCATGGCTATGTTAAATAACCAGATGGTATATACATATATATAACGTATGGGCCGGATGGGGATATCAAGCCGTAAAGCTTAGGTATCAACAATCTTCACCAACGAATATTGTTTTTTTTCAGCAGCCAAAGCAGCAGGGATTGAAACAACAACAGAGTGAAACACATGGTGATATCAAGGTGATGTTGACTATAAAAGAGGTTGTATATTAACCGACCTAAATTGTGATTTAGCCAGGAATTTTGAGTTGCTGATAATGGTTTGGAACATGTTTTATTTTCCATATATGGGATGTCATCCTTCCCATTGACTTTCATATTTTTCAGAGGGGTAGGTCAACCACCAACCAGTTATATGTGTCTATACATATGCTATTGTTGTCTGTTTGTCTCAAAATCGGGGCACTCTTTTTCACCATGAGTTTCCGTTTCCCACTGACGACAGGAGACTTTTAGGGTTCCCCATTTTAAGAACCCTCCATATTATCGCCCTCCGTATCGCTCAAATTCTATAACATATCCCCATAAATCCCCATAAGATATTCCGCATATTTCCGCATGCCATATTTAGGTGATCTGTGAGTTATCGCTTTCTTAAGATGCGAATAGCCCCATCTATGGGAATTGTTGATAGCCTAATCCCAGTCGACGGTGAAATCTCTTTACATTTGATAGCTAGCTCAAATGTGCCACAAGCAACTAGGTTGGTGAACACCCCATTCATGACAAGTGTTCATAGTTACATCCCAAGTGTTGTTGGTTCAATCCCCCAATGTTTGATGGTCAAATGAGTTTTATCTGATTGTTATATCTCAATCTGCTAGACAAGTTATATCCCCAAGCAGCTTGGTGAATACGCCATGAACCCCCCCTGGTTTTGTTTCCCTCCAGCAGGACATTGTGGATTTGCAAAAGTTGATTGTAAACCACTTCAAGGCGCTGGTGGCTCAGCGCAAAGCGTCAGCAAATGTGGGCTGCTGACTGGTTGAGTAGTTGTTGAATGGGATTTAAGCATCAACTTTAGGGGTTTCAACCATCTACCATACGGGGAGATTGTTGGGATTGCGGGGTTATGTTTCCAAACTATCCAACATACACTGGGGATTATCATCGCAAATCCTACTGCAACCAACCAATATATGGAATGACAGAGGGTTTGAACACTGCTCAAATGACTCTTTAGCCATGATATCTGGGTAAATATCCCAAAATGACCGTCTTTCAAAAAACATTAAAACAGCATAAAACGTCCGTGATGTGGGGAATATACTATAATGGGATATTCAGTGATATTTAATCAACAGCATACATTTGGTTTTGTCCAAGAATGGGGATACCCAATTAATGGCTATTTTGCAGTGAGAAAACTACAACTGGTTGGTGGTTTCAAACATTTGGATTATTTTCCATAAAAAAGGGATGTCATCCGAAACCCATTGATGAACTCCATCATTTTTCAAGATGGGCACATTGCACCACCAACCAGATGATAAGCCAAGGGATTTGGGATTACCCTCTGGTAAACAGCCACATAACTATGGAACATCACCATTTTCAATGGTAAAATCCACTAGAAATGGTGATTTTCAATAGCTTTTTGTATGTTTACCAGGCCGGGTACCCATGTTATCATTTTCATACAACCCCCATCAGGGTCTGGGGTGTCCCAACAAAAAAGGCAGGATCAGCGGACCCGCAGATGGCTGCGGAAAATGCCAAGTTGTGTCAAGTGAAAGCCGGCTGTATAGGTGCTCTTCATCATGCGGAAATATATATATACACATAAATAATGGACTATAACAAGACACATGTGTATAGAAACATACTATATGAGACTATATGTATATATATAATTATATATATATATATACATATTATAGACAGTGAAAGTCATGTGTGCTGACCTGCCACCTTCACCCTTTCAATTTGATCCCAGAGGAAACGTCCCTGGAATCCACCAGAGAAGCTCGAATTTCACCTGAAATGCTGGCGTAGGAACCGGTCACTTTTTGCCGGAAGTGCTCATGATCATAGAGCCACCAGCCATGATCCGTTTTGAATCACACCAACACATTGGCATACTGTAGTTACTGTAGTTCATCGTATTTCACGTTTTTGGAATTACTACGTAGTAACCAGCACAAAGATAGAAAAACAATTTCTCATTATCACTATTTTAGTAGGAATTAGTAGGACCACCAGCTTTTCTAGCTTTTTGGGGGCTATAACTTGCGGAGATTCGTGCTCAAAAAAGGCGCTTCAATGTCAACCCCAAGAGGCTTCCAACCATCCCCCAAACCACCAGAAATGGCTTTGTATTCATCAAACATGGGGGGTTTATGATACTTAAATTGGGTTTACCAGATGAACAATGGGGGATATTCCCTTACATAGGCCTTATATAGGCCTTATATATGGTAGGTACCTCCAATTTAGGTTCCTGAAATGGCCAGTGATATGAACGAATGTTTGTTTTTGACAGATCAAAAACACCAACTACTACTAAATAATGTAGAATCCATGCTGGTTTGCTGCCTCACTTCCGCCGCTGGTGCCGGCCACTTTTTTTTTCGCCACGACTTGCTGTGGGGCGAGCCGCGTGCGACGGATTTGAGCAAGCTGTTCTTTGAATGTTGATGTGAATAAACAACCATGGAACATGGTTGAAAACGGATGCAGGGGACTTTGATCTGGATCGAAATATCATGTTATGAGTCTATGTACATATATATATATATATATCTGTGTGTGTGTGTGTTTGTACTGTACGCATTCAAATTTAGATGCTTTTCCCCAGAGTTCCTTCCTGAAGCACCCTTGCTCAGCTCACAAGCTGTGTACAGATTCATCAAAGATGATCAGATGCCGCTGACAGATCAATTCGCTGCAGGCCATTTCCTATCCCCGTTGCACATGCCGAATTCGAGGTCTTTGCAAAAAAAGTTGTGCCATTTTTTAGATACCCCAATTAAGGGGCCCCTATCCCATCTCATTATGCTAGTTGGTGCATAGGTTTGCCTACTATGGGTTAGTGAATAATCCCCAATAACCCAGGTAGTAAAACTCCTTGTAATAACCAATATACAAGGGGATTGTTAATGGCTCTGTTGCCCTCCGCCACATGTCTTCAAGTTTCCATGGTATAGTTCCTCCGGAGAATGTGCTGGAGACATGTCTATGCTAGTATGTGTGTATGCATATAAATATACAGTATATAGTACATATGTATATATTATATATATACATATATTATATATATATTGTATAAATATAGAACGTATGATTATGTATATAGTATGTGTAATATACATATGTAGGATATCTATAGTATATAAATGCAATATATATATATATATGTACCCCATATCTTCTGTGTCATCCAGTGGCACTACATCTATGCTGTCCCTCGGCAGGATCTGTCAGCTGCTCCCAGCATTGAAGTCTTTGGAACCAACGCCATCAAAACGGCCTAGAAAGCCCAGCATCTGGGTGCGAGGGGTAGCCCTTGGAGGGTAGATAACATCAATGGCTAAAAATATGTTCATCTAGATACCTGTGGCTATATAGCATCTATGTATAGCAATGGTTCGAGTATCTATTCTATATTTTAGGTTTTTCCTTTTTTTTAAAATCTATATACCTAGCAATAGAATCACACTCCTACTTCTAAACCTAGTTCGCTCAACTCCGTGTATCAATCGATATGTGTGTATGTATGTATGTAACATATATATATATATATATGAATGTTGAACCACATCATTTTGAAATTAGATTAAATCAGATGTTTTGCGTTTTTTTTAATCTCTCATCTTCATTGGAACAAGATGAACAAGGCGAGGGGCCAGGTGATTGGCCAGGCGATTTGTTAATCAGAAGCTTAACAGGTACTAAAGGGTTTACCAATGTTTTTTTTGGTTCAGATATAGGGAAGAATGCTTCAACGAACGAAATGGACCTTGGTCAATGGTCAATTTTGAAGCTGTGCTTCACGGGTGTTGGACCAGCATTTTCTTCCGATAGATATATCTCCACAGTTGTTGGCTGTATCTCCACAGTTGTTGGTGGCATCGCCAAGTTTGCTGATGTTCCCATAATTTTCGGATGTTTCTCCAGTTATTTGATTTACACCATGCTTGTTGATCTTATGTCAAACTTGTCCTCCATTCTTGGGGCTGTGAATTCTTTCTGTGGTTTTGTTGTTGTGATCACCAACAAGTTAACGCTTGTTGACCTGGCTTGCAAAGGAAACCCAAGACAAAGTAGTGTTATTAGTCAAAAAAACATGGGTTTGACTCAGAATTTGAGGTTTCCAATGGAAAGAATGAAACTTTAAACCATCGAACTGAACCCTACAGTATGGTTTAAAACCTCTATAAAACCTCTATTTTCGCCCTTTTGGATAGCCATGGGGGGGGCCATCCACCCTTCGACTGCTGAGGTGGTGAGGTCCATTATTTCAGCTGAAGCAGCCATCAACGAAGCCTTCGTCTTGGAGAGGCGAAGAGTGGGGAAACTCGCCATGTGAATGGTAGGTTCATAGGTTGATTTGAATGAACCTACCAATGATGTGGCAATCTAACTTGTGAATATGAAAGGGTTCAGGTAATATGACTCATGGGGAACATCTTGATATCAGTTTGGCAACGGTAGGTTTGATGCTAAATAGGGTAACTCAGTTCATGCACAATGGGCAAGGCTTGAGTGACTCCATTGTGAAGCGTGTATGTGGCTTCCCCAGTTTGCAGTATCACGCAATCGACTGTTACTATTGCACACAATTATACACACACGACTTGATAATGTATATACGATTGTAACATAGTGTATGTATACATAATCAAATATAATCATTTATATATATATACATATTTGATGTGCATACATTATACATTCATAAATAATGTATATATGATTATATATACATAGCCGCATCGTATGCAGTATTGACGCTTACCGAGTACTGTCCCCGGAGACGGTCACCAGGCAACCCCGTCGTTTGGCGGTCACCGTACGACGCATTCGAGATGAGGCTTCAGAGGATGGGGGGTTGAACATCCCCAGCTGGTTTCATGTGGAAAAACCATCTGGAGTGGAGCTGGATGTGGAAAAACCCATATCAAAGCCTGGATCAAAGCATAAAAAAGAGTTGCAAAACCAGGGAAAATATTCAAAGAATTGAAATGGTTTGGATATGGTTTGATATTTCATATGAAACCAGAGGATTGGAATATCACACCATAAAAAAAGAGTTTCAAAACCAGGGTTTGATATGGTTTGATCATGTTTGATCATGTTTGATCCATATGATAAAAAAACACAAATGTTTGATAGATGTTGACTCTCCATGGCACAAGCCTAGTTTCCCTGAGCAAAGACGCCTCAGTTCATGGGGTGAAACAGCTGGTGGTGCGCCCCGAAGGACCAACATACCCTGCCTGGACTCGCGCTGAGAGTTCGGTGCACCACAGGCGCCCCGGCGCCCGGTGTCACGTTGCGACTTTGGAAAATCTGTGCCAGATTTCAGACAGTTCACAGTTACTTTGGAAAATCATTCACGGTTAAGGCAGTTCTGACAATTCTCTGAACTGTTCATGTTCAGAACGCTTTTGAAGAATGTCGGCACCAATGATATTAAGTAGCCACCATCCTACCTCTCGTTATCGGATTCATTATCCTGTATGTTTGGAAATCCGCATCTTCACTTTATTAAGGTGTCATAGTTCTGTACAGATTTTCAGACCACAGATTATCAGATTTCGACACCCATTCTGTCCCAACGATTTGCTAACCAGTTCGAGGATGAGGCCATGCATTTTTTGATGATTGAATCATTGCTCCCGAAACCCACCCAAAAGGCCTAGAAGTGGGTAAGCTTCATGTTTCCACAGTGAGGGAGTCCAAAACGATTTTGAACAAACATCTTGGAAACGATTCGGTACGGAAACCATTCTTGGACACAACACAGTGAACTCCCCAAACCTGAGACCATGCAAAAGAGTGCCAAATTCGTATCCCAAATTCATCAAAGATGTCCGAGATTCTGAGTGAAGTTATGAGTGTTATGAACCAACGAATGAACATGTTCACTTGCTGAGAATGCCATAGGGATGGATCAACAATGATCAATATACCCATAAATATCCATAAATAATGATCAATAATGATCAATAATGATCAATATAGGAATTTTTCAGGGGATGAAGATCCATTTATATCCATTTAGCAGCTATTTTGATGTGAACTTTCCATGTTTTTTCACTGGTTTTGACCCATCCCCCGGGGTCCCCATAGCTATTGCCAGACCTCCCAGCACCTGCACGTGGGGAGATCCGTGTGGCGTGGCCCCGACGGTGGTTTTTGATGAGCTCAGCAGGGGTCCAGATATGGCCAACATGGGGACTTTAAGGCCAACTAGACCCTCTAAGTACATATAGAATAATTGGGGTAATATATGATTTACATATAATATATAATATGATATATATATATATATATGATATAATATATATATATGTATATGATATATATATATATGTGATATGATAATATATTATATCCATATTGTTTTGCGACTTTCAGCCATTTTCATGGGTACTTGGAGGGCCTAGTGGCAGAAATATGGAGATGCAAGCAGTCGTAGTCATCATGGGGGTTCGATGGTTGATGATTTCAAGACCTCACGAACATTGGCTATCCCATAAAAGCTGGGCTGTGGCCCTACTGTAGTGACTCTCCAACTTTCCAAGTAGGTTTGTCTGAAAGTATGCTATATCATTCTCAATCATGATGTTCAATGGATTATCACACTTTTTTAATCGTTTTAAAATCATGATCAATATATTATCATCATTTGGAATGATGCTGATGCTTCAAGGATTACTTACCTTTTTAGTAATATGTAGTCATCATGTTTGATTTTGTCCTATTTTCCCCTATTTCAATGGCCAAAAACATGTGGAGGCCGATCTTGACCGCGCCAGGCGCGAAACCAACGTGGGCAAACTGGCCGGCAGCATCGCACGGCGGCTGCGCCAGGAGAACGTGGCGATGGCGCACAACCTGGGACGGAAGGGGGGATTTTTCAACCACTCGGTGGCTCGTCTCATCTCAGTTTTTGTGGGTAATAAGCCCAGTTATAAGTGCGAACAATGTTGGTTTTTGATTGTTTTTGTGGCTTATAACATGTTATTTTTGCCCAGTTATAAGTGGATGAAGCCTAGATCTCTCACTTATAACTGGGGTTATAAGACACTGGGATGAACCACCCATCCCCAAGTTTGCTAGCTTTATGGCAGCCCGGGTGAACTCCACAGTAGTCCTGTTCGACATGGTATGAACAAATGTAGGATGTATGTCGATATGATACATATTAATCCTACTTTTGTTCCTAAATTTAGTGACTAATAAGAAATTAATAAATGTATGTCTCAGATTAATGAAGATAATGTAGGAATATAGATAGATTGATAAATATTAATAGTACATACAGTACATACGCTGCAGTTGGGGACTGCTGAGCTGGCAAAATCCCCCACAAGGCGGGACTTGGACTCCAGTAGATTCCTGAGAGGGTGAAAAGCCTGGGTCCCTCCTGCCATGAAATTGAAATACATTGAAAATATATATATAATTAATTATAATTATATATATTATTATATATATATATTATATATTATATATTATATATTATATATTATATATTATATATTATATATTATATATTATATATTATATATTATATATTATATATTATATATTATATATTATATATTATATATATGTATATGTATATGACTATATACTGTAGTATTATCAAAAAGGTACAAGAGCAACATCAATTTGACCTTCGCCAGGTGCGGGGAGCCGGTGCGGTCCCTCTGAAACTTCAGCTTCGGGGCATTGCCATAGCGCAGCTGGGACAGTTGGGGAACAGTTGGGGGACAGTTGGGGTCTGCGGCTGATTTCTCGGCTCATGACTTTTCGGGATTTTAGGGGTAACTATTCGGAAGAAGCCTTATTTCAGGTTGGTGAAGTATAGTATAGTAATTTTCCGATACCCCAAGTGATTGGGTGATTGGGGTATTTAGTCTCGAAATCTTGCCGACTTTTAGCTGACCGACACCCGAAATTCTTCTGGAACTTGGCCCCTTTCGCCCAGCGAGGTCCGAGTATCTGGAAGAGCGCAAGGAGCTGGTGACGGAGCTGGCAACCTTGCTTCGCATGGTGCCTGGGCGAATGGGTGTCGGGATCACCCGATCAGTCGTGAGAGTCGTGAGCCAATGATTTTTAAGGAGATTATTGAGTGGGAATATTTGGGATAACCTGAATTACTGGAGGGTCTATTTGGGATACTAAAGATTTTGATCATTAAGAATTAAGTGACTGATTCATTAGGGTTCAACCAGCTAGTAAGTGGGAAGGTCCTCGAAGCACACTCATGCCCTTCAACACCCAATCAGTGAAGCGGGGGTCGGATCAACAGGGGGCCGTGGCCCTTCTGCAGCGACCCCTTTGAGGGGATGGACTGTCACAAAGTGAATCACTAAACCAAACATGTTGCTTCAGTGGATCTTCAATTCTCATCGCATTAATAGATGATGTACTGATGATATAGATGATTTTCCATTGATTTTCCCACTAACACCTCCATCTGGTTCGCGGATTTCCCAGCCATGTTTGATGACACCGGAGGGTATGTTCAATGTGGATCTGTAGGATTTACCACTGTCACCACTGTCGCCCCGAGAACCGCATCCGACAGGAGGAAGTGGAGGAGAATGGCTACAAACTCACCGAGAACCTGCTGACGGTCTACAAACTGCCCCCTGCCAAGGAATCCGGAGCCGTGATTGGTGTAACGCCTTAGGACATGGGGATGGCAGGAATTGGCCACAGTCCCTCGCACCATGGGACCCACATTGTCCACAGGGTCTTGAACACGGTGCATGTGAACATTCTGTTTATTCATGTTATGTACTTACCGTATTTATTGTAATCCTGTGGTTAAAACAATAATAAATCACACCATTTTTGATGGTCTATACTATATACTACCCATATACTACCCATATACTACCCATTTATGGTGATTTGGGGGATGGTTTATTATCGTTTTACCTACATTCATCATGAAACTATTTGCATCTCGACGCTGATCCGATGGCTCCTCATTTCAGATCCTCAAATCCACAGCCGCCACAGGAGCCGACCTGAATCACCCAGTGTCAATGGTGAGCACGTAGGGAGTGTAGATGTTTGCGGCATCATGTGGGCTCCAAAATTCCCTATCCCAGAATTTGGAAAGAAGAAACAGATAGAACCAGTATCAACGTATCCACTGTAATAAATTTTCTGGATGTTTATGGTCAATGGATTGTTGGTTTCTCAATGGATGCATCAGGGTACCCGCTGATTTTGGATCCCCATGGTAGCTGGCAGCTGTGGTGCAAAGGCACACCCCGGATTCCACCCTTTCGCCGGCGATCGAAAGTTCCAGAGTGTGGCACTTGGCACTTCCATCATTGGTTGAAGGGAAAATCGAAACTGGAAACCATAGGTTTTCCCATGAAATATGGGGATTTTCCCATGAAGATCATGGGGATTTTCCCATGAAGATCATGGGGCTTTCCTGTAAACATTTCCCGACTAAGACCAATCCATTGAATCTTCCATCTCTGGTGGGGGTGGTCTATGGTTTAGGGCTTACCAATGCCAGGCAGAGAACGCGAGGCTGCTCTTATCACAGTCGCTTGGCTTGGACCGCAGGTGCAATCGGGAAAGAAATCGAGGCCCGACTATCCTTGTGAATGTCAATATTGTGATGTTTAGGATTGGGATTGTTATGGTTATCTTCTAATCCCTTCCCCCTGTTACCTTCTATTAGAAGGTAATATATCGTAATTATGGTATATTATGGTTACCTTCTATTACCTTCTATGTAATCCCTTCCCCCTATTACTAAACCGTCCCCCCGCCCAAAAAAATAAAACACCTGGGGAGTCTTTTAGTATTAGGTGGTATTTAGTATTAGGGTGCGAAGCTTACACTACAATATATATATACAGTATATATATACATATTTCGACGTTAAAAGACGGACCCTGATAAAAAAACACACCGGGGTTGACTAGTTTTTATTATTAGGGGGGGAACCCTGAAATGGGACCTTTATTTTTAATTTGTTTTCCAAAATTTAACGCGGACCCTAGTTTTTAGTATTTTGGGTATGTTTAGTAAAAGAAGGTGGGGATAATATCATTTTATGATCCTTTATAAATACAGTAAAACATATTATATAAACATATTACAATAGTCAAGTGTAGACCAACCTTACAATATTATTCACTAGCCTGAAACTACAAAACAGTTTATTTTGTTTCAGGCTAGTGCATTATATGGTAATTCATCCATTTGCCAATGATTATCATCATTTTTCCCGGAGGCTTAAAGGCCATCACTGTGTTTGGGCCACCAGCAGTTGACTGAGTGGCCGGGCTCAGTTGTGATTTTGGTGGGAACTGTCTTGCTAACTAGAAAGCCGTTCTAGTTGATCACTGGAGTTTTCAAACTTCAGTTTGCCGCAGCAGACCACTTTTTTCACAGCCTCAAGTGGACTTAAACAAGTGCAAGCTGGAAGCCAATGTTCTTTAAGATTTGTTTCTATTCAAGTGTCAAAACTATGTGTCAAGCAATAGAGTTGAACAGTCACCGAAGATGCCTCGCTTCCAACATTGACAGCTCACAGTTGCCTGGAACACTTGAAACCCCTCCATGATCATCACGCAGCATCCAAATCATGACCATCATAACCATATCTGTGTTATACCATCCAACTTCTATAACCATCGATATTGTTTTCTATGAAATGTGTTCTTTACCTGTTGTAGACACGTTTTCCACTGTGTTAGCAATCTGAGCTAGGCTAAAGGTTGTTCCATTTTCGCTAGAAACTGCGCGCGCAAGCGCGCGTCATGTCGGATGGTGCAGCCGTTCCAGCAACGGCTGCAGGGTCAACGGGTGAAACAGACACCCTGGAGGAGACCGCGCAGCAAAGGGAAGAACGTCAGTTTCAGGTGGGTCTGCCAAAAAATAGGAGCCCTACCCCCAAGTGGTTAAATCCGATGAACATGGTTGGCTTCCATATGGTTCCACCCAAAGCTACCAGTGGACTCCCCATTTGGCATGCATTTGCTGCTTAAATCCTCACATTTGCAGGATGTTCATTTATTCTAATCAGCATTTAGCTTTATGCAAATGTCATTCCTCGTGTTTCCTACACTCCTGAAATCGTTACAACTTGATCTCTTTTCTTTATCGACATGCAGAAATTCCATGAAATTCCTAATACCCTCCTGAAATCCTTGGATTTCCTATAAGATTTCCTGGTACACCCCCCATTTTTTTCGGTGTTTGGTGCCCCGAAATCGATGAACTGCGAGGCGGCCTCTGCTGCCACCACGCTGTCACGTCGCCTCTCGAAACAGCAGAGGAAGTCAGCCGCCGCGTCAAAGGTCCCTGCGGTGAGGCACCGATGGAAACGAAACAGCAGGAAGTGAACGGAACTGAAGCTTTTGCTTGGGTGACTTCGGTAGATTAGATTTTGCTCCACCAGTTTTGTCCACCACTTTTGAAAGCCACTGTAGTATGATATGTGTGTGGTGTATTAGTGGTGTATTAGTGGTGTATTAGTGGTGTATGTGTATAACATGTCAACTCACCAACGTGTACCATGACTATTGGTTGTGGGGATAGGGGCGAAAGGCGGATGGTGTGTGATGGTTGTAGTAAATCCAACTCGATAAACCGTTTCGGTAAACCATCCTAAATATTACCATATTATTTTACCATGAGGACATTTTTTTTATGGTAAATGTAATATGATGTATATATTGATGGTATATGGTGGAATATTGATGATGAATGTATATATCTCGATGATAAAACCATATATATATATATTAGTTATCATAATCAATATATTGATTATATGGATTATGATTTATCATATTTTATCATGATTTTCTATTAGTTATATTATTGATCTAATATCACTTCTGGAGGCTTTTTTAACGTTGAAAACTCACCCATTTTTACTGGGGCCAGGTCCGATTTCTTCGTAGAATGCCCGGGATGCCCCGAGGTGTGGCGTTCTCGTGGGGAAACACCATGACTGGTTGGTGCTTTGGAACGTTGTTTTTTTATCATAGGAAAACCATAGGAAAACCATAGGAAAACCATAGGAAAACCATAGGAAAACCATAGGAAATGGTTCATGATTGCTATTAATGATGGTTATTAATGATGGTTATTAATGATGGTTACTGGTTGGTGCTTTGGAACATGACATTTGTTAGTTTCCCCAATAGTTGGGATGATGATCCAATCTGACTAAAATATTTTTCAGAGGGGTATACCACCAACCAGCCATGATAAACCACAAGAATTCTTGGGTTTTCCCAACGCCAGAGTGATGGGTATGGCGGGCATGAGACTCAAGCAACCTGAGTGCTTGACCTTCGCCCGTTCTTCCTATGGTACGCAAAAAAACTCACGTAAGCGTGGGTTAAAATTGCGGAAACAAAAAAATCTGATGTTACATATTAGATAATTGGATATGCAATGACTTAATATATGATATTATATATATTTAATAGTAATTATATTACTTCTTACACATATGCATCCGAATTCTCAATCCAAGGCGCAGCCAAAGCCTCGACAGAGCAAAAGCGAGACAGGCCGTTGTCGGCCTCACCAAAGATGCCCAGATTTTGGTGGTGGAGAGGTTGTTTGAACAATGATTATTGCTGAAAAACCAATGAAAAAACCAATGAAAAGCCATAGATTCTGATATTTTCATCAACTGATAGTGATTATCAACATGGTGACACCGATGATACCAATGATGTGTGTCAATGTTGATTATTGATGAGTATGAGTTGGCATTGATTTATATAATATATCATCTGGTTATTTAACATAGCCATGGAAAATCACCATGCTATTAATAGGTAAACCATCTATTTCTATGGGCCATCTATACCATGGCTATGTTAAATAACCAGAGGGTATATATATAGTTATTGATGATGTTTGGCATTCTCAGTTGGCCACTGATTCGGCCACGGCTTGGCTGGTCATCTTCATGGGGGAGCAACCAGCAACCGTTGTGAGTTGGGGGATGACCAGTTGGGTGATTTTTGTATATGTATGTCTTCACATGTATCATATTATATAATTATATTGATATATATATATACACATATATATTGATATATATATATATATTTGGAATGTAGAATTAGTATGCGCATGCATACGTAATCATATGTGTATATTAGTATAATGCATGTAGTATTGTTGGACACAACCATATTGTCAACATAAATATTACAATGAACGTTTATACAATCAGAAACAATCCCCAATTTGGATTTAGTGCATTGTTGGGTATACTTAGTATACTTGCATGGTTGGTTGCTGGAGAGGGTTTAGTAGTAGGGCTACCACATCAATGGCACATGGCTGTATGCATATCAATGTATATATTGATACCTTATATCCTCCAGCAAACTAACGTAGAGACATATACATGGAAAACAAGAGCTGTTTTTTTTTATGCGCAGAGAATCCACTGGAAGGTAAGCATTCCATATTATCAATGGTTTTTTTCGCCACCAGTTGCCCCAGAACTCGGCACTGGCAGGCCTGATGGCTCTGATGGAGGACATCCTCCCCAGCAATTGCGCCTGAGCTCCCTGCGGGGCCACGTTTGGAGATTTCATGGGGTTTTAATGGCATGAAATGTTGGCTTTAATGGGATTTCACTAAACCTGTAGGTTTATATAATGGGATTTACTGGGATTTCATGGGATTTCAACATCAAGAGTGAAAATAATGGGCATAGAATCTAGATGACAATAAACACCTCACTGTGACATCGCTGTCAATTATGGTTTAATATGGTTTATATATATATATACTGTATATATATATATATAATATATATATTATATCTATGGGTAACTCTTCGAAACTCGCCAACTTGGTGAAGTAGTCCAGCAACATGCCAGGTTGGAAGATAAAGGTCCACAGCTGGTAGGTAGACAAGGTAGACAATCTAGGCTTGTTTTTTTTCTAAAAGGTGTGGAATTGTAATCCAGAAGAGTGGTACCTCATACTTTCGTCAGCTCCCCCCCTTTGTGTCTCGTTTTGTCACGCCTTTGAGGTGTGCTTCGAAGGAATGGCTGTTGGCCAAAGAAGAAAGCGAAAAGAACGGTGAAGCACCTCTGCTCAACTCCCCTGGAGAACGATCGGATAGGCGTGTGTGTGTGTAGAGCAAGGGATGCTAAAACAATCTAAAACAAAATGAAGGAATCAGAAACGCATGGCGTTTTCAACATGGGCCATGACCTCTTGAAGTCACCATTGGCTCCCTGATGGAAGTCGGCCTCAGCCAAGGTAAAGGTGCAGATGGCCGGGAAAAACGGCACAGTTTGAGGGGCAGTGAAGCAGATGTACAAGTCCAAAAGATAGTTGAGTTGAAACAATTGAAACTTGGAGATGTGTAAGATGGGCACCGTTTGAAGGACCACCGGCATAGAAATCAACGGGTTTCACCGGCTGCTGTTTTTGCAGGTCAATTCAACCAGCCTCAGTCCTCTTGGGCAGAGTCCCAAGTTGGATAGTTTGGCCTCGGCCAAGCCGTGTGCCCGGTGTGTCGGCCAGCGCCCGTTAAGCACCAACTGGTCATGCTCCATAGCCGCGCTTGTTAACGGACCTTCAGGGCACGGCCCTGACCGCATTTTCTGGCGAAAAGACTGTGGGGAAGTCGGTTGGATGGTCCTTGGATGATCGTTTAGCAAAGCGCTACATCCCATGAAATAGGAGATTAGGAACCCAGAAAAGGGCGAAAATGGCAATTTCCATAGGGAAGATATGGGAAGATAATCTTCGAAATGCCTTGTTTCGCTGATATTTTGAGAATGGGATGTCTAGTTATCTCAAAGCACGAGCGACTCAGAGCGACTCAGAGCGACTCGACAGGAAAGTATCACAATGAATTCACAATGGTTTGTTGGGGCTTCCACTGATTCTTAATATTCTTAGGGAGGTCTTGGAACTGACAGCTGACGTACAAGAATCAAACATAATCAAACTATATATTTTGAGACAAACCCCAATGATAATATTGGAATATATTGGATAACAGCTGGATTCTGCAGCCATTGAACGGCTTTCCTGTTAGCTTTCAGCATCTCATGGCCAGGCTGCATCTCATGCATGCGCCAGACGGTCAGACCCACCATTCCCTCCAAGCACAAGCCCTTTCCCACCATGGCATACACCAAATATCATCGAATCATATCGAATCATAGTACATGTTGGTCTCCTGAGGCAAAACTTCAGTGTGACCACTCAAACATCTTCACCTTTTCCATCCTTTTCCATTTCAATAGCTCTATAATGCTCTATAGGGTAGCTCTAAATCCACTGGTGAATCATCACCTCTCTCAAAACGGCCATAGATTGGAGGTATAAATATCTCCAACACCTGCAGCTTCAGATTTTTCCATTTGGATTTCACAGAATTTCCCATGGCAACGGCCGGACATCGCCATGTGCGATGTCAAGGAGCTCTTCAGCCCGCAGCGCCAGCGGCTGCTGCACGGTGCGCCGGAGCCGCTCGCGGAGCCTCCTTGGCCGCAGCCAGCGGCCACGTTGGCCACGTGGCGCGCCTTTCCGGACCCGGCGGTGAAGCAAAAGCTGCAAGAGAAGGCCATGGAAACCATGGAGAGGTTGCAGAAGTGCTTCAGCCACTTCGTATCCACTTCATTACTTGGTTTTATTTGACTTTTTGAAGTCAATGAATGTTGAGACTCAGTTGTTTGTTTTTTTTGGGGGGAAAGGGGATTGGGGCGTTCTGATGGAAACATGATGGAAGCTGTTTGTTGGCGTGTCTGAAAATGGCATCATGCCATTCCCAACCTCCAATTTATGGCACTGGGGAGGAAACGCACAATTTTGGCACAAACCATCATGATGAAATGGGGAGGGTTCCGGGATGTGCAAGAGGTTTTTCGAGTTGGTGGTCGACCGGGGGAAGCAGGCAAACGTTGACCGACTGTTTGATGCAAAAAACAGAAACACCGTGCTGGGTTGTGCTCAACCCAGCCATATCTTGACATGCAAAAAACAAAAAAACATACATCAAAATGAGTGCCTTTCTTTTTGTCCCAATTCTGCTAATCAGATGATGATTTGTTGTCTTGGCCGAGATAGGCTGATTCCATTCGCCAGATGCATTGAGGTGCCCTGCAACTCTGCCACCGAGATATCTCTGGTAGTCGCCATTCCTTGCGGCAGTGTCGGAACCTCTTGGAGTCGCATCAGGCACCCAAAACTCCCTGGGTTTGGAGTATGACCACCCCAAAAAATGGCATGTCATCCCCAAGTGCGCAACACCAGCTTGGACATGCTTGGACTGGAAAACTATGATTTCTCTGCAGCTCCAACCTTCCACATCAAATCAAACGAAACAGTGGTTTCCCGGCTTCTCTTGTATGTCCGACCCCAAGATACGGAAAGGTTTCAGCCCTCAACATTCTGAATCCTTTAAGGCAATTTCATCCCACTATAATTACTATCAAATATATCTCAAATATATCAAATACCCCTAAGTAGGACCACCAAATAGATAAGATCAATTAATTACATTCCGCCAAGTTTTTGCTTCGGGGTGTTTGAAATTACTGGGATGGATAGGGATGGGATTTCTGTACTTTCCGTAAATCGAAGCACTTCTGTTAGATCATTCCATCGTTTGTGTTGGCTATATCATGTTACTCATGTTAGATCTTGCTGAAGCACAATTATACATGTATATATATATATATATTATTATATTATAATATATATATAATGAAATAATTATATATATACATATACATGATATGTAGCAATACATATATATATACACATATGATATCCCCATCACACCCTCTACATTAGATCCATGCTTTCCTCATGCTTCCTCTAGATATTTTCATATTACGGTCAAAATAAGCGTAGACTGCTACTTTAGAACGGGAGGGTCCAGTCGTGTTGGGAAAGGGCACCAAACCAGCGATAGGCCCCCCAAAACCGATAACTTGCAACCATATGAGAGTGCATTAAACTTGGCATAAACCAAGCAAATATTGTTGTGTGCCTTCATGCGATGGGCAAAATTGATGAAGAAAATTTAACCTGCAGTGTCCACGTTTCTTGCAGTTGCCATATCATGTGTTGTCCAACCGAATTCTTGATTTTTTTGCGAAATCTAATTCCGAATTCCGTTTTCGTGCTTTTTTGTTTCATTTTCCCTTAGAAAACCCTCATCTTCCATCATCTGTCTATCTTTCTGACCCCAAAAAACACCGCAGGCCTCCAGTTTGGCCGTCTGCGAGCTGCTGACGGACTGGGCCGACTTGGGCGCCATGGCCCTGGCGCAGCCAGCAGGCCCTGTCGGCCGCTGCCGGGGACGGCGACCACGGTGCTTCTTCTGCCGGGAACGACGAGCACTGGAGGATCCAACGGGGAAGTGGGTTATAACCCCAGTTATAAATGGGATAAGTAGGGTTAATCCACTTATAACTGGGGTTAGAACCCACTTACTAAGTGGGATGAGCCACCAAGTAGAATTTTCCGATATGTTCTGAAAACTGAAAGTGTCTGAACTTTTGCCATCTTCTAGTCTTAAGCAATATCTTGCCGTCGCTGTGAAGTTCTGCGCTGCTAGTGAAACGTTCCTATATGTTTGTGCTGTGGAACTTGTACTGTAGATTATACTGTGTATGGTAGTTGCCACAATTATAGAACGGAAGTTGAAGAGTACGAAAGTACGGTTGTTTACCGTACCCTGTTGTGCCATAATTCCCGTTTCCTCAGAACGTTGGGAAAAACCTTACTCTCAACTTACTCCTAACTTTTTTGTCGTTCTATAATTCTTGTTTGTGTTACATAATTGTGTTTCGCCAATGTTTCTCACATTTACCTGTTCTGTTCTATAATTGCGTGTTCTATAATTAAATTTGCAATAATTCCGTTCTATGATTCTGGTTTCTATATGTATTATAGGGTCCCAGAAGATACTTAAAATGATGTAAATACATGTAAGTAACCTCCAAGACTCACACAATCTGCATGTTGCCGGTGGTTTCAATGGGAATTTGAGGAGCACAACTTAATTATAGAACAGCCAAAAAATAATTATAGAACAGGATCCGAATCCGCACGGAATCATTCGGAGGAGTACAAAAGTACGGTATTTTACCGTACTTTTGTACTCCTAATTCCGTTCTATAATTGTGGCAACTCCTGTACATCTTTGTACAAGACAAAACTAGTTGATTTTGGAATTGAACACTTAAGGGGTTTTTACTCCAGGCAAGTATTGGTACATATAACTAGATGTTACTTGATGTTTTCATTGGCAGAAGCATACGCGGTTATGGTGAAGTGATCGCCGATCGCCTCCATTTTGCGTAGAGTCACCACATGGAGTGAGTCGATCTTTAGCCTCTATGAATTACATTGATTGCATTATATTAAGATTTAAATTATATACACAGTATATAATTATACATATATATGATTAACTGTTACATCATATACTGGTTGGTGGTTTGGAACATTTTTTTTTTCCAAAATAGTTGGGATGATGATCCAATCTGACTTTCATATTTTTCAAGATGGTTAAAACATGTTAAAACCACCAACCAGATACATACATATATATATTATGAATGTGCCATAGATTCACCTGCCCGGACGCTGTGATTTATTCATGATGCCACCGGTGGTTTTTCGTCGCAGGAGAAGTTTCGCGCGTGGTCCTCTTTTCCTGGCGATGCCGAGGACGCCAACGAGTCCGCGGTGCTGGCGGATGTAAGCTCCACATGCTCCAGCAGCTCCAGTGAGGTTTGTGGATCTTGCCGGAAGATGTGGATATGGGTCAATACCTATTAATACCATTTTTAGGGGGATGAACATCCATTTACCAGCTATTTTGATGTTCACCAGGGGTACAAGGTTTTGACACACTGCCATGTCTGAAGGGGAATTGTTTCGGGGAAGTTTCCAGCTCTTGGATGGAGAAAACTCATAGAAAAACAACAATTTTGGGGATGTGGCAAAAATACGAAGATTTGGGGCATGTATCTACCTAAGATGCGGTCGGCTATGCATCTTTTATCATCTTTTTCTATTCAGTCCAAAAAATGTGAGCATGCATGACCTGGCTCCCAAAGTCTCGATTCTCAAAAATCAATTGAACCATCTTGAAATATCTTGAATGTATTCATGTGGGTGTGGGTATGTGTGGGTCCAAATTCATTACTTTTAAACTTACCCCACTTACCCTGTCCCGTCGGCATACTGTGCACCAGTGGCCATTAGATGCTATTATATCATATTATATCATATTATATCATATTATATCATATTATATCCTCGAATTTCAATGAATTTCATGGTTGAGAAATCCACACCTTTGTTGGTAAAGTCCCAAAGTTCAATTCCAAACCACCAACCAGTATATTTATATAGCCATGGAAAATAACCATTTTTAATAGGTAAACCATCTATAAATAGGCCATTTTCCAAAGTTCAATTCTGGTTTCACCGAGTTTTACCCTGTCATCAGCGAGAAACTCGATCGCTGCTTTCGAGCAAGCTGCGCGCTTCCAGATGGTATGTCAGAAACTATGTCAGAATAGTGTGAAAGGGCGGGGATATAGAATAGATATGTAAATCATTGTAAATCATATTGTAGTCATTATTCCATGATAATTCCATGATATATTTATTCCATAATTATCCCTAATATATATGTAAATCCCATGATATTTTCCCATTTTCAGACGCGATCGCAGGTTGCATGGGCCGAGGAGGTCGCAGCCTTCGACGTCGTCGCAGCCGTCCATCCCCGTGCGCGTCCCATGGTGCAGCGGCGTTGCTGGGACGCAAGGGGAGCAAGGCAGGAAGCAACGATTCTTCTGGGGTTCAAACAACGAATATGTGAATTTAACCAGCCAAAATGGTGATTTAACCTGCAAAAAATGGTGATTTAACCAGCAAACAATTGACTTAACCAGCAAATAATGTGAATTCAACCACGCAAAATAGTGTTTAAGCAACCAAAATGGTGTTTCACAAGCCAAATATGGATTGATTTCTATAAGGGAACCTCTAAAGGAAAGCATAGCTTTGGCTCCAAATATGTGTTTTTCAACTGGAGGCTTTCCGTTCAACCAATTCTTGAATAGATAGCCCGACTAGGTGAAAAACCTTAATCGATACCATTGGAAATCGCTGGGCCAAATGTTTTGGCACCCCCATGAAAGACTTAACAGCAATGATAGCCGGGAGCATCATCATGGTTGGTGACTTTTGTGGCTTCAAAATATGTCAAAATGGTGTACTGTACCGGAGTTGTTTGGCCGGTACCTTATCCCGGCTAGATGCTGGTCATCACATGAATTCGTCTTGCTTTACCCTCTGGTAATTTAACATAGCT
Organism: Cladocopium goreaui; assembly: GCA_947184155.2. Lineage (NCBI taxonomy): Eukaryota > Dinophyceae > Suessiales > Symbiodiniaceae > Cladocopium > Cladocopium goreaui. The sequence continues at coordinate 297,216 of CAMXCT020003223.1, forward strand.
ATTGAAAATGACCATTTATAGTGGATTTTCCCATTGAAAATTGTGATTTTCCATAGCTATGTTAAATTACCAGAGGGTATCAATACGTGCTTCAAGCTGAAAGCACAGCAGTCATAGGATATTTCCGCGATATCTCTCAAGTCTCTGGTAGCTGTGTCCCCCAATTCTTTTTTGCACCGACATGATGGTTCATGCCGTCATTCTCTTGAGTAGAATATAATATAACAATATATATATATACACAACTTGGATCATGATTCATATGATTCCTTCCTGACTGGCAATTCTATCATGTCCCTCTTGTTATTTGATGTTTTGTGTTCAAAGTTTTTAAATCCATCAGAATCAATAGAATACCATGTCCCTCAAATAGATGGATAAATGACATATGTTCATTATATTTATTGTTGGTCATCCATCAATCTCCATCACCAAAAACTGGTGTCTTGAAACACGTTGGAATTGCCAGAAATTTCCCAGGCAAAACCTCCAGGGAGCGTGGTCAGAAGCTCTTCAAACGCCGCTCCGGACCCGTTGGTCGTCCCACGTGGTATGCCACTCATACCGTGGACCCACCGAGGCCACTTGGGCCCCTGTTTTTGCGCAAGAACTGACCCCAAAAAATTTAAAATTTTTGTATATCTGAAAGCAAAAAACCTCAAAAAACCACGAAAATTGGGTATATAGAAGGTTTTGCTCGATGGGAAAAATGGTCCACACGCAGTTGCAAAAACATGGTCCGTTTCGGACGTCCGGCTGATCCCCCTGAGATCTGTTGGAGTACCAGCAGAGCCAGAGGTGCGCGGTTGGAGAGGGTTGAAATGGGTTGAAGGAGAGGATGATGATCCCAAAATCATGAATCTACACATGCAAAAAGGTCATTATGTTGTAAATTAAAGTGATATCTTATGATATTTTGTCAAAGAAATTCAGAGTCCAGAGTGGTGTTAATTTTCACGGGACAAAAGTTGAGTTAAACGATGCGGTCCATTTGAGGTATTTGCGCTGCTTAAATAGGCGAGGTTTCAGCCCTTGGGACTCACAGTGCGGTTCTGGGTGATCAACATATCATAGATTGAAGGTGCGGTCCCACATATTTGGATGATATGGGGTTTATTGCCCAAAGGTAGTACAATGTATTTTGTAGTGTCTTCTTGGTTCTGGCATGGCAACAGGACTTGATTCGGCTTCGAAGCTTGTCATCTTTCAACAGGTAGAGACTGGAAGACAAACGGTTCAACGAGGATAGCTATATAAAGATGTTTAGGGATTTTTTTTCCTGGCTTGCCCAGCTTGCCCAAAACTTTTTCTTCTGGATGCTGTGTGCATTTTCCGGTTACATCAGGGACGCCGTGCCATTTAATTGGTCATAAGTCTAGTTTGCAGACCTCCAACCTATACTATACTAGGTCTGAAAATAAATACTCTAGAGATCTCTAGAGCAATCATCCCCAAAGATGTTGGTTTTTCGTAATGATTTTCCACAGACACACCCGTGCGGCCCTGGGGTCAGGCTGCCAGCCCATCCTTGACGGCGCCTGCGGAACGACTTCAGGCACAGGTGCCGGGGCTCATGGTTCACAGGATAGGGACGTGTCAAGCCAGGTAACGCCCAGTTTACTGGGAGGGTTCATTCAAGATCCAATGTTTTTTCCTCCCCTGGAGCCAATCATTTTGCTCTTTACCCATCTCATGTGATTGGCTCAAACATGAAGGAGCATCTCGTGCAAACGGATGGACTTCATGATATTCGGAAGTCAGAACGGCTTGTCTATGGCTTTAAAAAACAAAGCAGTCATGGTGTGGTCCCGTTACCAGGAAGTGTGTCATCCTGCCTGCGGTTTGCAGCATGATCTTGGGATGCTTTGTTATGTCTGTTAGTTTAGTGGCCTTCCCCTCATTTTCGATTGCGTCCCGGTTTTGATTCGTCAAAATCACAGATAAGTTTTGTCTTATGATGATGTCTTATGCCCACTCTGGTTGATTGCCTACATTGGCCCAACATCATCCGACATCCCTATTTTAGTTGGCATAAAACATCATAGAACCGACTGGTTGGAGCGCCCATTTCCCAAGACAACAACCAGGCTCTGCTTGACCGGTCAGGCCGTTCCCAGCGTCGACTTCCCTGACAAAGCTGCCGCAGCGGCCACGCCAGCAGCGGATGCGGCCACAGCCATGCGGCCCAAGGCACCTGCGGGTTGAAGGAATTCAATGGTACATCATCAAACTAAATGGGGGATCAACAATAGTAATGAACATTATTATACAAAAACACTCTATAATAATGATCAATGATGATGATTCATGGTGTTTTTCCATGGATACTCATGGATATGACTGGGAGTTACCGGAGTTACCCTATCCTTGTGTCATTTTTCACATGGGCTGGACAATCCCCATAAATGGGGGGATTTTCAACTGCCACGTTTGATGACCGGAGGGTATATTCACTTGTTTTGCTGCAGACGGATTGACAAAAATTGAGCCTGCGGACTTGGAGATATTTTGGAAGTTGAAGTCATCAGCAAGAAACGGGGATTGGAATCAAAGCATCATTCTTTCAGGTCAAAATTGAGGTGTCCAAGATTGTCCAAGATATTTTGATAAGAGGTACCAAGATTGTCCAAAATGCCAGAATCTGTGGAGACCGCAGAGGGCTTTAGAAACTTTCGGGTGCATCGCATGAATTGGGGTGAAAGCTCGTATCAGCCGGGATGATGGATTTTCTCCAACTTGGATCATATGAGATAATTTCCCTCATATTTCTAGTTGGAGAACGTTCCAGAAATCCCATCATATTACGAAAGTTATAGTACAAAACACACTGTGGCGCGCAAGCCTAGCATGTTTTTTTTTGTTTTTAATAGTAATAGGTATTTAACTGATCAATTATCTGTAATGATTGTATTATCAGCAGATAAACCGTTTATATAATTATTTGATAGCCCTGGTAATATTTAGCTTGTGACCTATGGTACAGACTATGATATCCAGGACTATCTCATGCCATTTAACTTTAAATTTAGATATCTTTAGATATTTCATAACTTGTAGATATCATTCGATCATATTCAATCAATATTTAAAGTTGATATTGTACAATAATAAGATTAATAAGTGAAAAACACTTTTTTTAAGTGATTTATTTATCGATGTCTATATGTCTTTTCACTGATTTATTGTACACATCTCCTGATCCATGGCTACCGTGCCTCCGCACCGTGGCACCGCTCCAGCCCCAAGAGCTGCTGGAAGATGCAGAGCTGGAACCCTACGCTTCGGCCGCTGCGAGGCGTGGGTAACCCGGTGATCCAAATTGAAGCCACCATGATCCGGGTACATCCGGGTACCCCAGAATGGATGGTTTATCAATGTTTATAATTTGGGTAGATTCTATATGATTCTATAACCTGTGGGCATAGGTTTCTAGTAGGTACAGGAGGGTCCATGGCAGGCCTAATTGGCAGGGGTGGCGTCGACATGGCGACTACATTGCGGTGACATGGCGACACCATGACGACGACACGGCGATGACATCACGACGACGTGACGACGACATGGCGACGACACGACGACGACATGGCGACGACGTGACAACGACATGGCAACGATGCCACGTTGCCGCCACATCGCCGGCACATTGCAGCCATATTGCCACCACATCGCCGCCACATTGCCGCCACATTGGTTGCCACAACTGCCACAAGACCTTATTTTTTCCACAAGACCTTATGTGGCGGCGATGTGGTGGCAACGTTGCATCGTCACCATGTCGTTGCCATGTCGTTGTCACGTCGTCGTCATCTCGTCGTCGTGTCGTCGCGATGTTGTCGTCACTTCATCGCCATGTTGTTGTCACTTCGTCGTCATGTCGTCACCATGCCCTGGCCATGTCATCGCCATGTCGTCGTGGTTGTGTGGTTTCTTTGTTGCCTTCAATTTGAGGGTGCTCACTAACAGAGGCCTTTAGGCCCTAGCTAATTTATAAGGGTAAATCATGGTAAATCCGTGAAAATCCTATATTAAGCCCAATAGCTGGATGGTTTATAAATGTTTATGGAACATCTTATATATTAACATGGATGATTAAAATGGGTAGCCCCATGGGGATCCACCATGTTTTTCTAGAAAGAAACATAAAGAAACCTATGATTGGGATGATCAGAATTTAGGGGATGAATTGAGCAGCTGAGCATCGCAATTAAATGATTGCAACTAATGCTTGTATAATGAAAGATAATAACATATCATATATATATAATATAATTATAGTTATACATATCTATATATACATAATGACGATCTTTAAGATGATATTAAGATATTTTAAGATTAATTCAAGTAAGTTTAGAGAGATCACAAGAAACATAATTTTAGGCATCACCCATAGCTTGGTTTACCTATGGTTTAACCTTTCCACTGATGTGCCGCGGATTTTCTTCCGTAGGTTTCGTGCTGAGATGGAGTTCTTGGACATGCCGCCGTGCCACGTCTTTCCGATGTCCAATGGTTTCAGAGGGAGAAAACCTGCTGCCTACTAGAGATACGGCCGAATTAGTATCAGATATTATCAGATGAAAAATGATAAAAGTCAAAGTCTCAGAAATCTCAGACTCTTTTTTGAGGTGCTTCCCGAAGGTTGATGACATTTTGCATGTTTACCTGAAAGCTCCATTCGCCTTGAACATCCTTGAACCCTCCGCCGGCTCCTGGAGAATATGCCAGGTCCAGTTTTCCAGCCAGTCCTGAAGTGTGCCTCGGCTGTTCCAACGTGTTGACTACGCTGGATTCGAATTGCAAGTCACATGAACCCCCCGTTGACGATTAATTATAGGGGATGAATAGGGGATTAATAGGGGATGAATAGGGGATTGTTCAATTTCTTGGGGACTTAATCTATCGCCACGGAAGATGGGCCAAACATGGATGGCCATGGCCCATGGCCCAGGAAGTTTCGACGTCGAAGCTCCGAAGCACGCTTGCCCTATGCACGGGGCTGAGGAGTTGGTTGGTTTTTATGGTTGGTTGGAATTTTATGAATGGACAATTTGACTGGATTTATGTTGGGTTTATGTTGGTTGAGCCAACCTATGCCAACCTCACTTGGGATACTCAGGATATCTCAGGATTGGATGAGGTTTCTTTCTGACCATTAGAAGGCTTGATTTGATGTTCTTTCTGACCATTTGAAAAGCTGGGGTGCCTGCTGCCCAATACCTGTGATTGGTGGTGTTTGAAAATAAACAAATCGGCAGCAGTGGACACTTGGTTCCAAGGGATCGCAATAATATCTTCTGGGGTGGTATGTTTCTTGAATTTGTATGGATTTGTCAATTTTGTCAACAAGGAGCTGAGTTCAAAGATTCACATGTGGACGGATGTAAATGAAGTTGTGGTTGTGCGGCTAGCATTTGCATAGTTCCGTCTCTCGTGTATTGATGATATATGTATATAATATACCTGGTTGGTGGTTTGGAACATTTTTTATTTTCCATATATGGCATGTCATCCTTAACCCATTGACGAAGTGCATCATTTTTCGGGGTCCCAGGTCGATCCAATTTTCGGCCATCGCTAAGGATAAGACCAGGCCCTTGGGCTTGGTCATTGACATTGAGGCCGCTGGCAGCGCTTGGAAGAGATTTTTGGAGAGTCCCCTGTGAAAAATGGGCATCTATGATAAATCCATGAATAATCATGGTATGATAAGAAAGTCCTGTTAATTATAAATCCATTGTGACTAATCCAGATTATTATATGATAAGAATCTGTAATTAATCACAATTCCAGAACCTGTCTACTACATACTATGAAACGATCGTTTCATGGTTCAATGTCAACGTTCAAGAGATTATGTACCACAATTCCTCAAGCAGGACTTTTAAGTTGTGTATTCAGGAACAAAAATGGGTATGGATTGATAGTGCTCCCCCCGTTTATGTTTGGAGTCATCTAAACTGCACTCTCTAAACCAAGTCAAGGAAATGAGACGGGCTTGCCCCATTGTTTTTTACTGCTCTCAATTTTATCGGCTCATGTTCATTTTTCTCCTTATATATATAGAGTTTGTGGAGTGCGTTGGCTTCTTTATTTGCCATTTCTGTAAAATCCAGAAACTATTTCTTGCACAGGTGGAAACCATTTGCTAAATACTAGAAACTATTTGCTAAATACTAGAAACTATTTGCTAAATACTGGAAACTATTTGCTAAATACTGGAAACCATTTGCTAAATACTAGAAACCATTTGCTAAATACTAGAAACTATTTGCCAAATTCTGGAAACCATGTGCAAAAAACTAGAAACCATTTGCTAAATACTAGACACCATCTGCTAAATAAGTAGGATATGTAGAAACTCTTTTTCCCGTAAAGTAGAACATGTAGAAACCATTTGCTAAATCATGTTGATTTCCCAGAAACCATTACTTGAATCAAAGGGGTAATATTTGCAAGTAAAAGTTGATATTGACCATGTTGTCAGGGCAAACCTGGTCAATCTTGGAACACGCATTTGCCAATGGTAGTTTGTGGTGAGAAAGAACTAATGTCTTTACCGCACATGCCCGTTTAATAGTACTAGAGCCTCCTTCACCCATGGCTCACCAAACTGAAACTGTTGACGCTTGAAACTTGAAACCATCTAGACTCCAATTGGGAGTACTATCGCGCCATACCAGTTGCAATGCTGTTTCAATCCAGGAAAGGGTTTGTCAAACAGCAACATAAACACATACCCTGTCCCAGCGCAGTTTTCGCCAAATGCACCATACAACGCCGCGAATAATTCCACACGCGATACCCACAAGTTGTGGGATGAAAAAAAATTGCTCCCCAAACAAAACCATGTGGCTGATAGCCTTTGCGGGTGAGTTGGGGGATGGTGTTAGCAGGCCTTTGCCACATGGCATTTTAGACACCTCAGAGGATACCCAAGTCAGGGGTTTCCCCCAAAAGTCCGGACTGGTGTGTGCCTGAACTTTTCTCTATTTGTCAAGGTCTGTCGCGGGAGCCCGGGGGGTCCGGTTTCGTCGGGAGGCTACCAGCTTAACCTTCCTAAGAGGTAAATATGAAAGGAAACTATTTCTTAAATCCTGGAAACTATTTCTTAAATATTTCTTAAATCCTAGAAACTATTTCTTAATCCGGGCCCCAAACCCAGAAACCATTTACAAAATCAGGATTGCTTTTACCAATCCCAACCATTGGACAAGGATAGAAGTCAATCACTTAAAGTCCAGAGATTGCCCCAGACAAGTGAGCCATGTTCTCACCGAGAGAGAGAGGCTGCCACGCAGGCACCCTTCATTCTGTTTCGTTCTATGTTCATTCTGTTTCGTTCTATGTTCTTTGACTCCTCATCTCAGAATCAGTCACTGTTTCTTTCTTACTTTTCAATCTGTAAGGAGTTTCAATATGTCATAATGTGTCTATATGTGTCTATATTTGTCAACTTAGGTTTTATTTATCTTTATTGGTATATTGTCTTGTTAGATGATTTAAGGCACAGTAAGGGTATCACAGAAACCGTTTCAAACCGTTTCCCGCTACTTGCTAGGTAATAGTCCGAAACCGTCCGAAACCGTTTCCTACTATTTGCTAATTCACCCTGGCAAAGACTGCAAATAGTTTCAAACAGTTTCAATTAGTTTCAAATAGTTTCAAATAGTTTCTGAGAATGGCTCATTAGCAAATAGTCCGAAACCGTTTCAAACCGTTTCCCGCTACTTGCTAGGTAATAGTCCGAAACCGTTTCAAACCGTTTCAAACCAATCCCTAGAAGGCGTAACTTGAATTACTTTTTTAGTTTTTTTTTATTAATGCATTTTTTGAGGTAATTTCCAAAAGTTTCCAAAACTTCCATTTATTTAGGAAATAGTTTCTGCAAATTGGGTTGATTTAAGAAATAGTTTCTGTAAATTGGGTTTGTTTAAGAAATAGTTTCAATTAGTTTCCCAACTTAGGGTTGATTTAGGAAATAGTTTCTGTAAATTGGGTTTATTTAAGAAATAGTTTCTGGCCTCCACAGACCAAGAGGCCAAGGCACTCCCCAATATAGAGTACATTGTAATCAAATAGAGTACACCTTGGTTATTCCCATCTTGCTGTACGGCATGCCTGGTTCACATGTTCAAAGTGATCAAAGATGATCAACATTTGGCAGGTAAACTTGGGGGTATAGGACCATCATGGACCATCCAATACGATCTAACTGGTTTCCCATTTTTGTAATCGGCAATGATAGTTTGGGGGAGTTGGCAAGACAATTTTCTTTCTTGAACATAAGTGTATCATATGATACATAATGATGATATATCGTCCATATACACAGTCCATATACACATAAACAATAGCATATAATGACAATGGCAGCATATATGTATGTATATATATATATATATGGCACAATTTATTTGATATACACATATAATATCATATAATGGCACCATGTAATATCATATTATATTGCCATTTGTATCATATGATCTTTAAATGGCCCTTTCTGTTTGCCCAAAAAATCGCGCATTGAACACCGCCGCTCATCCCACGAGGCTGAAGTGGTGGGACCCCCAGCACCACCGCCTTCCACCAGTCATTCCATGCTGCTGCACACGCATTTGGAGGTCGACCTTGGTTAACGATCTTGCCCTTTGTGCTGTTGAACATGTTGAACACTGAAAAAAACCATTGGTTAACCATGGTTAACCAATGATTTTCTTGGGCATGGCATGGTATGGCCATCATGATGGCATAGCCAAATGGTCTTTTTTGTCTAAACTCTTTGGAGGTTTGAAACACACCGTGCTTTAGACCCGACATTGCCATCACTTGATGTTTCATGTGGGTTCGAAACCTTGGCTAGAAAGAGGACTGCCAGGGGGGCTCGGGATTGCCAATTTGAAAGTAAGTGCGGCTGGGGGGTACAACGCATTACAACGTAGTTGCGCATTGAACTTCATCGGATTTAAAGGTTTTTAGTGGTTTTAGAGGTTTTCACCCATAGCCATGGCTAAAGAGGGATACTGATGACTGCCAGGTGCATTTTCAATGAGGAACCAACACTTTCTGTTTGACAAACATGGTTGCCCCATGTTGCCCCACCATCGCCTCACAATGGTTGTGTTCATTGTCATTGTCATTGTCATTGTTGTCGTCGTCGTCATCATCATCATCATTCAGTCACGTGTTGTGGATTGTTTGTTTTGATGTTGATTTTGGTCTTGTAGTTTTTTTTTCCCATATGTTGTTTGAGCGGAAAGTTGGCCAGAGTTTCCAGTCACCCAGATGAGCCGACTGGGCCAGGCAAAGGACCCTCTGAAAGGTTGGAAACAGTTGCTGGTGAAGACTGGGTTGGGAAACCCTGGTGGAAAGGGCACCTGGGAAGGATAGAACATATGGAAACAAGGAGCTGAACGGAGATGAGGGGCATGAAATACAACATAATATAACAACATTTGTTGCGGCAAAACGCTGCGGTGTCACACAATCCCTCCACCGCGAAGTTGTGGAGTTGAGTGAAGACTTTAGCTGCTCCTGGCCTCCTGGCAGTTGCGTGAAGTTCTCGGAAAATTTTGGATGCCAAGTTGGCTTCGGATATTCACCAGCTACGGCACTTTTTTGATGGGTTGTTTTCATGACATGTTCAAAATTCGATCAAAACACTGGATAGCTTTTGACGGACTTGGCCTGCAACTAGGTTCAAAAACAGACTCCGGACGCGCATCGCTGGAAACTTTCGCCCAGGTTGATGGCTCGACGTGCAAGACGCTCAAGCTGTATCAAACTGATGGTGTTGAGAGGCGGCTTACTGAGGGGGTGCAGGGTTGGTGACTGCTGTTTGGGTGAGGAATCTTCAACGGGAACAAACCAATCATAGGAACTAAGGCAATGGCATTAAGGAAAGAACTAAATGCAGGCTGATAGTTTCACATTTTTTAAAAATACTTTCTAGGACCGGGACTCCCACTTGACTGGAAGGGAATTGAATCGTCATTATGTCATGTGAGCCGAAGATATTTAAGTGAGAACTAAGGATTGTTTACATCACTCCCATTCACTCCCTATGTTCTTGTTGAAAGCAAGGATTCTGATAGATTTCTGCCCGGGGCACCAGCTCCTCTTGTTTGAGGTTGGCGGAGTTGCTGCGTAAGGCGCCAGAAAATCTGGGGCATTCATTTATCTCCAATCTATGTCCATCCTTGTTGCCATTTTGAAGGTGTTTTTTGATGTTTTTTGTAAATGTAGAATTATTGGAGCCTCGAGGGCTGTGTTTTGCTGGACATGAGCACTTGTTGCTTGATGTTGGTTCTGAACATCTGCACCAAAACAGTGCCGATTTTGATGCGTAGGCGTAGTTACGTAGTTGGTGATTTCGAAAAAAGGTCACAGGGCTACGGCTGTCAAAATTAGAGGATCCGTTGGGATCCAATGATGTACTTCTTATGCTGCTTATGTTCATGACTTCAAACCTTTCGATTTCGGGAGTCTACTCCACATGGGTGTGTCTAGGTCCTCGCAGCCAGACGACAGAGCTTGACATGAGTGGACACACAATCTGCATATTATCTGCATCATAGTGAGATGTCTTACCGCATCCCCCGTTTTTTTAGTTCTTTGAATTGGTAGAAGGGAAAATCTACAGGAAAACCTACAGGAAAACATACCGATCAATCCATTGGATCGCCGATGGCGGAAGGGACCGATGTTGGAGGACTCCCAGAATTTTTTTAGGACATGCCTGGAACCTTTGCTGAAAAAAAACAACGGGTTTCAAGTTTCAACTGTAGAATTTCGGAAGGAACAGCATTCCATTGACTATCAAGTTTGATCATTAAACAATATTAAACATATTAAACCTCTATGAAATCCTTGATTCTTGATGGTTAACTTCTTTTTGATTGACCTAAACTCCAACATTTTCCACCCTTCCAGGCCTGCAAAAGCTGGATTGGCCAGCGCGGCAGTACATCAGCCCAACATGGCAGCCAGGCGACCAGCGGAAAAAAAACCATCAGCTGCGATGATTTCCAACGAAATATTACTTTATAATATAATATATATAATATATTAACATATAATATATATATAATATATTAACATATAATATATATATATAATATTAACATATAATATAATATATTAATATAATTTGATATAATGATATATATATATATAAATATAATATAGTTATTTATACATATCATATTTATTTTGTTGGTCTTGAAACTAGAGTACTGTGCACTAAAAATATCCATTAGTTTGATCATCTTCTGTGAATGGGGATATCAGAGGAGTTGCAGCATTCGATTTCCCTGGACAACATAATAAGTTGCTCAGACTTTGCACTCCTTCTGGTGCGAATTGTGTTGTTTTGGAATTGGGCGACCATCGGTAAGGGTCTAAAATATTCGATAACCTTGATGATTTTCGTGTTAGAATTGGTTCTATATCCATGACATGACTCTTGCTTTTTTGCTCGCTTGACCGACCAGTCTCCTGTAGGAATGGCTGTGGTTGGCCGCAGGGTCTAACAACTCAGATCTCACAGTGCTCACCCTGCCCTGCAGTACGCCAAAATGAAACTGTTCCAGCAAGGTTTCTAGGGGTGCTGCTGCTCAATCTTCACTCATCTTCACATGGTCTGTCTGGAGATGGATACCCCCAAGTGGCAATGAAAAGATGAAATCATGATAGTCATGGTGGGTAAAAAAAAACAACCTGTTTTCAGACTATACCATATGGGGCAGATGGGTTTGTGTGAAAATATGGTACCTCCTAAAATCCACTGCTTAGTTATCTTCCCCTTCAAGCCCGATCAATTGGGCATATATTTCCATTATGAGACAGACCTAAAACATCCTAGAACCACACTGTTGGCTATCTCTTCCCCAATATTGCAATACTGTTACATCCCCAAGAAATACACGTAACGAAAAACGATCTTTTGTCCCCGTTGTATACCCATTATACAAACACGCATTGTATATCCATTGTATCCCCATTGTACATGGTATATCGTGCCATATATCTTCACCGGACGTGGCACGATTCGACGATTCTCCAGGCGGCCGAGCAAAGTGACAGGCAGCCTCCAGTTCTAGGCATCCCACGGGATTATTTCATACCCATAGGATCCATGGTGCTGCTATATATGGTAACATGGATCCCATCAATATAGTCAATATACCCCAAATGTTAGCATTAATATATTTATATATCCTATACATGGATCCTATGGGATATCTCATTCTGAGACCAGAAGTTTGCTTTTTCGGTTAATCTACAAAACAATCGAAGGTAGTTGACTATCATTGTCCACTTTTTCTTGTAAGACTAAAATCGCATCTTTCAGGGCTTGCTATCAACTGATTCCCACCGATTTTGTGAGAAGTTGTGATTGAGTCGACCACAATGTTCACAGGCCAGAGGTTTTGCCCAGCACAACCAACCATGAAACCTCTCCGTCGTTTGCTTGGCAGGTTCTTTTGAGTCAACCGTAGGTCTTGCAGCAATCTGTTAAAACGACGGAGTCGCGCAAGAGAAGTTTCCGTGGTCAATGAAGAACCCAAATCTGGCGAAGTTGAATCACACTGCCGCCAAAAAGTTGATGTTTTATTAAAGGCCTCCACTGCAATGGTAGCTACTTGGGTAGGTACATTCTGGTACATTCTGGTACATTGGCATATGATTGGATATGGTGGTATATGACGGTATATGACGGTAATTCATTAATGATATGATATTATGTGAATAGTAAATAATGCCATGCTGAGTGTATGATGGTAAGAAGCTACCCATGTGTGTATCGGGGCGTAGAACCATTGATATCTCAACTGCATGATCGATGCAATTCAATCCATGGTTGGGTCTCTCTGAAGCAACACTGGACGATTTAACTGAATTCCCGCTCCTCTGGCGAAAGCTCATGATTGGAAACCGTCGAATGGAAGGAACTCAGACAACTTGAAGAAAAAATATCGCTTTGCTATGGTTTGTTCCCCAATTGATCTTCCAGTAGTTTTGTGTATTTTTGATGTCCTTGACAAATCATTGATACCAGTGTAGAAACGACAAGCTGAAGTAGCTGGAGCTCAAGCAGTGTCCTCAGACACTCAGCTAGTGGGTTTCCTCTTAGAGGCACTATGGTACAATTGCAAATATATGATTCCGAAAAAATATAAAATATAACGACCTCACTGCGACCTTGCTATAAAATGATGGTTTTTAAACGATAAACGGGTAACTATCCCAGAACGGCCGAACCTTTCAGGTCGTCAGGTTGGTGAATTCGTATATAATTTATCAGAGTGATTTTATGCCTTTCCATTGCACTTATAAATCTTACTGGTATAGTCTGATTACTGTCATGCTCATGGGGAAACAGGTTTTTTTTAACCGGAGGTGTTCGGAGATGTTTTCCCATGGCCCAATTGATAAGTTGCCGACCTGAGCGCCGAGGTCAGCGGGTCCCACCGAGATTTGGCAGCCATGGGGAGCCCAAATTTCGGAGTTTCACCTGAGCACACCATAAAGTGATGGATTTGGGACATCGTTTTGCAACAATGACATTCGGAGTCTGTAGTTTTCAAGTCATTTTATTGATGTCTCTTGCCGCGGTACGAGTGTTTTGGAGGATGCGCGTTGACTGACAGCTTCAGCCTGCCTCAAAAAGCCATGGCGGAGAATCAGACACAACCACCTGATGGAACGCTGAATCCCTCTGCATGTTTTTTTTTGAGCCTCACATGGAAGATATGATGAGAATTGGATCGAGATATAGCAGATATGGGAGGTCTGGAGGTGGAGTTTCGCTCCAATGACGTTCAGCTCCATGATCCAGGCTAACGACTTACTTCGATAATCCCCAAAGTCGGGAGGCAGGTAGTATAGACGGTATAGACGGTATAGACGGTATAGACGGTATAGACGGTACAGATATGAATTTGAAATGAATTGACATATATTGAAATATGAATTGACATGATATGAAAAGCCGAAAAGCCGCTTCGCAGGTGTTCTGTGCAAATGCTGGTGACTCAAGATGTGTTCTGGCCAGGCACTGTGCACAATGGGTGGGTTGAAGGATGTTGGAAGCGGCACACAGACAGCAGATGGGGTTTATTGTTGGTTGTGTTTGTATCCGTTCTTGGGAGAGACACATGTCTCCTACTCTTTCGGAGAGGTAACAAAGGTTGACTATACGTCATCATACAGCATTGATGTATAGACGGCGCCGCGGCATTGATATACCTCACCTTCTGGAAAGTTCCCCAGTCGGCTGCAGGGGTGAGCGTGCCAAGAACATGTCGCGAGACCACAAGCCCGAGCTGAAGAGTGAGAGAAATCGCATTTACAAGGCCACTTGGTGCGAAGATTTTGCTGCTTGTAGAATCTTGTAGATTCTCCAGATTTTGCAGGAATCAGGAATGAGAATCCAAAAATTGTGGATATTTTCCCTTGAACTCCGTGGTTCACCAGTGGTGACTATTGGCAGGTCACAGGAATGTGATGGAAAGAAATGAAGAAACATGTGAAACATGTTAAGTTCAGTGAGCCTTCAGCATCCCTCAACATTTTTGGTAAACCAAATCCCTCAACATCCCTCAACAATTCATCTCATGGAGCATGTTATAATGATTCATCATGGTTCATATTCCCCATCCCTTCGAAGCACATCTGTAGGCGGGCGGCTTTGTTTCTCCAGATGGTCGGGTTGATGGAAACCTGGTGCGCGAAGGGCTGGCGGCGGTGCCACGTGGTTGGGAGTGGTTGAGATGGATTCATGTATTAGATAGATTTAATTTATATAGGATACCTTGTTTAACGATGGAGAATGATGGGAGGTTTATTAAGTTAGATATTAAATTATTTTAATAGATAGTGATGGAATATCAATAGAGTAGACCAATGTATTTGTGGTTATTTCTGTCAGAGTTGTTGTTTCATCCCACGTTGATGTTTTCCTGCCTTTTTTCCCCCTATCAACAGTACGAACGCCTTATCACCCATTCCTATCTTGACAGTTCTGCCACTTCAACTTCAACTAAATATGGCACATGTCTTCCTGTGAAATAGAGTGCCCTTAATCACCATAAACCATGGGGATTTGACAAATTAATAATGGTGAATGATGGCTAATGGTTTATTAACTACATCATGTTGCCCATGAACATAGCATTTTTTTGGGTACAGCATATCCCATTTTGAAACACATGCATGTCTGAGCTGGGAAGTGATAGCAGCGCTCACGGCCAGAACCTGTCGCGTTCCCTGGGCGACTTCGCTTACAAGAAGGACAAGAGCCGCAAGGCATAGCGGCAGCAGCCTGGAGGATGGATCCCCTGACATGGTGGAGTTTTTTGTCCACAGGAATGAGCGGTTGCGCCTGTGAAAAACATACGTACACTCATTGTAAAATTATGAAACATCATGTAAAATCCATAGAAATTGACACAGCCCAACCCCCAAACCATGGCGGACGGAGGCGGTTGAGCAGAAGATCTCAGCAGAGGCGGAGGCGAACCCTGGGATATCATGGGGGGTTTAGTGGTTAAAACTTAGATGGCTGTTTGACAAATATCAGATAAATTAAAATAGTTACTTACCAAGGGTAGATAGAATAGGATATACCATTATATGATCAATATATGTATATATATATATAGGAGCACCTTAGCCTTGTTGGTACATGTATACTATATACAAGTATATATCACACACATGTGTATATATATATTATAATTACACGTAATATATATATATACATACATAGAGAATTGTTGTTTGATACTTTAATCTCTCGCTATAGGCAGGTCCAATATATATATATATATATATTATAGATGTACCAACCAGCTAAACGTCAAGTTGTTGCAGGGCATCTTTCAGATTGCCATTTTTAGGCGGTGGATTCGATCAATGTGGACATGTTGTTAATTGTGGCTATGTTCATCGGCGAAAAGAAAGGAACTCATCAAGCACAGGAACCAATGGATACCAATGCTCCAATGCTTCGTCGGACGAGTCTAGTTTGGTTCATGCGTCGATGGACAATGAGAGCTTGGTATATATTATATGGAGGTAGGATCAGGTCTTGAATATTGAATATTGCTTCTCTTCTTCTCTCCATTATTTCAATTGTTTTCACTTTGGTCCCGCTTCTGCGGTGCTTTTCACTTCGTCTGCCTCCTGCATGTCAAGTCCAAAGTGCAGACTTCAAGACCCAGTCTCCTTCCCCGGCATACAACATTCTCCCCAAACCCAACCGTAGTGGTCCCTTGGATGATGCGATTCCACGCCTTGGCCCCTTGGCCCCTTGGATCCCTTGGTGCCTCGTGCCGCAAAGGTGAAACGGGAAGCGCTGGGACCTGCTGACAAGTTCCTGGCCATAGGCCACGACGGCCTGTTGGCCGCCCATGGATGCCACCCCCGGTGACCCTCTCAATCCCAACGATGCTTGGTGGATTCGCCTTTGTTAGAAACGGTGTTGGTGGGTAATAAACCCTTAAGATCCCTTAAGTATAGAACCCCAAGAAGATCCCCAACAAGTATAGAACTCATGAACTCGTACTATAAGAAAAGAAGTATAGAACTGTTGGGGTCAGCGATAGTGCCGCCAGAGTCCTGAGAGACACTGAGTCAACCATGAAAACACACATCATTCCCACGACGAAGTTTCACCGTTTAGACACCTTCGATGCCTTCGGAAATCAAACATGGCAATGGGAAATCCATGGAAATCCCCTTATCCCATATGCTCCATGGAATATTTATATACCTACATTTGGGTCATATATGGGGCAAATGTTGGTAAATATTCCATGGAGCATATGGGTATACAAATGGAACTTTAAAAATTTCTTTCAATGGGAACCTCATCTCCCAGTGGGGGAATTTTCCAGCCCGGCGTGATGGTCAGGCTGTGATGGGATCTTCGAAAAAGTCTCAAGCCAAGAGCTGGTGACTTTTCTACTGCCCCACATCAGGCGAGGCTATACCGAGCTACCTGGGGTCGCTGTAGCAGCACAAATATCAACAAGAGTACAAGAGGCGTTCAGCCATGTATTCACAAGATTTTCCCTCTGGTAATTTAACATAGCTACTGAAAATGGCCATTTATAGTGGATTTACCCATCAAAATTGGTGATTTTCCATAGCTATGTTAGCTTACCTTGGTTGAAGATGTATTGAATGAGTAGCCTGATAGTCAAAGATGTGTCATGATCGCCACAATAAGCTCCAACCAGCTGTAAATCAGCACCTCCTCCTAAGGTCCTCACATCGGTTGTGCTAACTCAGCTATGAATGTTCACAACGCGATTTCACGTCGAGTTTCACCATATATGTTCCACCGTATTTTAGACTTGTCCATCCCAATTTGGACTTGTTAATGGCCTTGGGATTGGTTTTTAATACCATGGTACCATGTTGCAAACTAAAAAATAGACCCTGCCATGGGTTGGGGCTTGGATTTTTCATGTTCCTCTAAACATGGGCATGATGGCAGATCCCCAAAAAATATCGGTAAAGTCCTAATGTTGCTGGTTAACTCATTTCCGTAGAGAACCAGTAAGTGGTTATTAATGTTGGTATGAATTATGGGATACCAGATGATACCATCAATATGCTTCTTTTCTGAACTTAAATAATTACTTTTTCATGAATTGATACTAAGATCAATCATTAACCACTAAAACATTGATGCTATTCCCCCATTCTTTTTGCCAACCCAGTTTCGATCAGTTTCCCTTCCAGTCTGACACAGGAGCCGTCGACGTAAGGATGTGCCGTTGTCCAGTGCGTAACTGGGCAGAAATCCATAGGGAAAAATAGCGTTTTGGAGAATGGCTATTCTGATGTTTTTGAATGGGAGAATTCATGGGAAAATCATCTATAAATGGGGATATACATGGATATATAATCCTGGTTGCAATTTCCTCTACAGAATCGAGGGTGTTGGGACCCCAAAAACCTTCGATTCTGGAGAGCCAGTCTGAAACCCTACCGTGCTACAAAATCAAGGACCATGGGCTGGCAACCACCCAAGAACCACCAATTTTGATCATTTTTGGACTGTATCTTGGTAGGTCCCTGATTCTGTAGACATGTAAAGACAGGGGCCCCAACACTCAGCTGGGAGTGCACAAAACCTTACATTTTGGGTAAGGAACTGATTTTGGAGAAATAAGGCTGGTGATGTCCTAAGGTCTTTGATTTTGTAGTCAGAGCATGCTCATCAATGTCATACCTTCAGATCTTGATTCTGTAGTGGTGAGGGATGGTGAGAGGGAATGACCTTGATTCTGTAAAGGATGGGTCCCCTGAAACACCTGTTGCCCCATCATGTATGGGTTTTTGATTTTGTAGAGAGATGTCAGATGTAGAATGCAGGTTCTTGATTCTGTAGTAATATCATTTCCATAAGACCATTTTTCTTTAGATCTATCAGATCTTGATTCTGTAGTGGTGAGAGATATTTGGAGGGAACGACCTTGATTCTGTAGTGGGGTCATTTGGTTTCATATTGGGGTAGCCTGCCATGGGTGTTGATTTGCACGGTCTCGCCGTGATTTCCTTCATTCAGCTATCAGGGGTGTTGACACCCCAAAAACCTTCGATTCTGTAGAGCCATCCTGCACCCCTACTTTGCTACAAAATCAAAGACCATGGGCTGGCAAGCACCCAAAAACCATCCATTTTGGACATGTTTGGATTGTATCTTGGTAGGCCCATGATTCTGTAAATGGGGGTCCCAACGTTGAGCAGAAAGTGCACAAAACCTTACATTTTGGTCAAGGAACTGATTTCGTAGACATAATGCTGGCGACACCCTAAGGTCTTTTGATTTTCTAGTAAAGCATGCCCCTCAATGTCATATCTTCAGATCTTGATTGTGAGAGATGGTAAAAGGGAATGACCTTGATTCTGTAAAGGATAGTTCCCCGGAAACCGCTGTTGCCCAACATGTATGGGTTTTTGATTTTGTAGAGGGAGGTTAGATGTGAAAAATGCTGGTTAGTCTTCAATACCAGGGGTAGCCTTTGCAGTAGGAAAGGTTTACGTGGCAGCCAATCGTGGCCTTTACAAAATCATACACCAAGGTGTCACCCTCTACAAAATCAATCTCCAAGGGGGAACCACAGATTGGCCTCTACAAAATCAAGGTTCTATTTTATGAGCTCCAGGGTCCTGGGTTTTTGGAATTTTGAAGATGCCCCCGGCATTCCTGAGATTTTTGCCCTAAGAATCTTTAAGGGCCTACTTTTCGTGAGAACCCCTCAAAAGTTTATATATATATATACTGGTAGGATTTCAGAATAAGGATTTTTGCTTGAGATTTTAGAGCCTGATTTTGTAGAGCAGATGTAGGGGGCCCACTTGTGAAAAGGTGAGACTTTGATTTTGTAGAGCGACCTATCTGAAGAAAACCTAGAAGTTTTGATTTTGTAGAGAACATATGAGAAAAAGGCGGCAACATCAAAAAGCAGACACTTGGCCTTGGGACTTTGGAGGGGCTTGTAGCTACAAAATGAAAGGCAGGTACTTGGGACTTTGGATGGGGCTTGTAAAACTTGTAAACATTCATGCTTCAAAATCAAAGACCAACAAAAAATCTCTACAGAATCGACTCCAAACAAAATCTCTATAGAATCAACGTGGACGTTTGATCTCAAAAAGTGATGATTTTTGATGCCTTCAAATGTGAGGTTCTTGATTTTGTAGCACGTATGAATCTGCCTAAAGAAATGATGCTACAAAATCAAAGGCCGGTCATTTTGGACATCTTGGACTGACTTGTAAAATCTTGTAAAGGAACTCATGCTACAAAATCAAAGACTGGCCATTTTGGACATCTTGGACTGACTTGTAAAATCTTGTAAAGGAACTCATGCTACAAAATCAAAGACTGGCCATTTTGGACATCTTGGACTGAATTGTAAAATCTTGTAAAGGAACTCATGCTACAAAATCAAAGGCTGGCCATTTGGGACATCTTGGACTGACTTGTAAAATCTTGTAAAGGAACTCATGCTACAAAATCAAAGACTGGCCATTTTGGACATCTTGGACTGACTTGTAAAATTTTGTAAAGGAACTCATGCTACAAAATCAAAGGCTGGCCATTTGGGACATCTTGGACTGACTTGTAAAATCTTGTAAAGGAACTCATGCTACAAAATCAAAGACTGGCCATTTTGGACATCTTGGACTGACTACAAAATCAAAGACTGGCCATTTTGGACATCTTGGACTGACTACAAAATCAAAGACTGGCCATTTTGGACATCTTGGACTGACTTGTAAAATTTTGTAAAGGAATTCATGCTACAAAATCAAAGACTGGCCATTTTGGACATCTTGGACTGACTACAAAATCAAAGACTGGCCATTTTGGACATCTTGGACTGACTTGTAAAATTTTGTAAAGGAACTCATGCTACAAAATCAAAGACTGGCCATTTTGGACATCTTGGACTGACTTGTAAAATCTTGTAAAGGAATTCATGCTACAAAATCAAAGGCTGGCCATTTTGGACATCTTTGACTGACTTGTAAAACTTGTAAACTTTCATGCTACAAAATCAAAGACCAACAAAAAATCTCTACAGAATCGACTCTAACACAAATCTCTACAGAATCATCATTTGAGGTTTTAACTCAACAAGTGATATTTTTTGATTTGTTTTGATGCCTTCACATGTGAGGTCCTTGATTTTGTAGAAAACATGATTTTTTTTGTCAGATATGAGGGCTGTGGAAGGTTCTTGATTTTGTAGAAGGTAAATCCCTACCCTGGAGAGCAGAGATTGATTTAGTAGAGTGGCCACAGGGTACCTGACGTTGGGGCCCTCTACAGAATCGAGGGGTCCAGCACCCCCCCCCCAAATTGCAAGGGGGATGATATATAATGATATATAAATATATATATATAATATTATATAATGGGATAAAGCTGACCACACCAATCCAACATAGCTAGCTGGGATATCCCCGAGATAAATGGTGGTTTCGTGGGAAAATCGAATGGGGGATGGTCAAATGCGATTTACCGGAGGGCTCAGAAACAGATTGGATTTCTCCAAAACATAGAGGATGATTTAAACAACAAGTTCATGGGTGTATAAAACCAATCATAGTGTCATAGTTCATGGGATGTGTTTGTTTTCAATTTGGATATTTGGATATATTTGGCTCCATGACTGAAACCACGGGATTTGGACCTGGACACCCAGCCATGCTGATTTTTTCCATCTGGTGTCATCTTTGGATGGCTGGAAAATTCTGGGTATCCTGGAGGTTTTTTTCGGGAAAATCATCCAACTTCCGATTTCTGGGGGATTTCCCAGCTATGTTTGATCACCGGATGGTACCCTCTGGTAATTTAACGGTAGCTATGGAAAGATCCACCATTTTTGATGGGAAAATCCACTATAAATGGCCATTTTCAATAGCTATGTTAGTTTACCAGAGGGTAACCGGATGGTAAGTTCCAGTCGTCTGACGCTGGTCACCACGAGGTGCTCAGCGTTTTTGGATCGGAACCTGGCAAAGAATCCGCAGAAGGACAGCGCGCTGAGGTGGTGGGACCCCTGTTTGTTTTTTCGATGTTTTTACTTGGTGGCTCATCCCACTTAGTAAGTGGGTTATAACCCCAGTTATAAATGGGATAAGTAGGGTTAATCCACTTATAACTGAGGTTATAACATGTTATAACCCACTTATGGGATGAGCCACCAAGTACTGGATGGATGTGACATGTGACTGGTTCCATTTCAGGAAAGAATAAAAACTCGAATGTGATTTTTTTGGACAGAGTCGACTCCTTGACATGGAAACTTAAATGAAGAATGAGAAGACACAGGCTCTACAGAAAACAATGGGACTTGGAAGGACTTGGAGATCTTCCAGGATTAGGTCTATATATTTCTCAGACCTCCGAAAAAAAAATCCGTGGGAAGGATGAACATGGTATATACCTCCAAATGGCCATTTGCAGAAGCACAATTATGATAAGCCACGGGGGATTTTATCGTGTTTGAGGGTACCCGATTTTCTGGACAGAAAAAAACATATATCTTTGAAGGAGAAACAACATATCGCAACGTTCTGCTGCGCGCAGCCGGTGGCTTCGGATCGCTTCGAAGAGGGATCGCCCAATAAATCAGAGAATACATATATATATATATCATATATATATATTCTCTGGTCCCTCTGCTTCAGGTAATTGACAGCTTTACATAGATGGATTTACCATTATTTATCTCGCCAACTGAGGAGGGGTCAACCCCGATGGGAGCCCAATAACAACAAGTTGAGAATCTCAGTTGCCAGCAGGTCATTTAGTCAGGAAAGTCATTAATAACCTCAAAGAATACATTATACCCTCCGGTAATTCAGCTTTGGAATATGGTCCATAAAAACGGATGATTCATGATGATTTCCATCTGAAAAATGGTGATTTTCCATAACTATGTTAGTTTACATTTACTGGAGGTCTGGATAAATCATGATAAATCACCATATTTTTCAGATGGAAATCATCATTTATAAATCACCATGTTATTCTACGATGAGGTCTAGTTTTGGATAAATCAGCAATTTCCCATCGCCAACATGTTCTCCCGCGCAGCGGGCCGGTTGCGCAGCCGTGCACCGATTGGGGCCCTTGGCGCCCTGCGCGCGGGGCCGGGAAGCCAACCGGGCTATGGATTGCCGGCCAGGCGGCTGGGGTGATGGAGAACTCACCTGTGGAGCATCAAAGCTGGGTTTTCAATATCCATTTTTGAGTTATAGCTGTTATGTATGGTCGAAATTGCAATGGTGACTGTGTGACTGTTTCAGCTGCTGTTTCAGGAAGAAACCTTGACGCAAACGGTTTCATCAAAGCTGAGATAAGTTCTTTTTGAATCTGGATGCAAGGGCGGTGCAACTTCATCCCAAACTAGCTGCATGAATGGCACAGCATGGCAAGTGCAGATGGTAGAAAATAGATTCACCTCTTTGCGCCTCCGCTGCCATTTCAACGCTACATTGACTGCAGATCGCCATCAGTCGTCTTTCCAGGTTCAGTAGGATCCAGTGTCTCTTACTGGGAAAGACAGTCACAATCACTACCTGATCTTGTGTACTTAGGATCGTTGGGCCTGCTACTGTAGGGGCCCTAGAGGCAAGCAACTAATGTGGGGAATAGTGGTCGACGCTCTTGTGCCTTTGTCATCAATACCCCTTATGGAATATGTCTCGTAAAGATCCTGACTTCACTGCAGTCACCATGGACAAAATGCAGTATTCGTGAATGAAAACTCATGAAAGCCAAAGATAGAGCCCATTTGCTCAACTAGTCGACTCTTCTTGGTACCAAAACATACCAAAACTACGACGACTGTACGACGATCCGACAGGATACAGTGAAATTTCAGCTGCATCCCATCGTTGCCATGAGATGCCAGAGATGACTGAGGCCGTCAATGGGAATTTTCAGGACCCTAAAAAGGAAGCAGCTGTCCCAAATAAAGCCATAGTTTCTGTGGCATATGCCCTTAGGCAGGCCTATAATATATAGATAATATATGTATATATATATGTATATATAGAATTATATAGATATAATATATATACATATATATAATATAATATATATATATAGTAATAGTAGGTGCCTCTGATTCCACCCGAAATTGCCGTCTGGATATTCCAGAAGCCGTTTGGGCTTGAGCCGTTGAAGCGAGCCGAGATGGCTTGAAAACCATCGTCATGGCATCGGCGGACAAGGAGCTCCGTGCCTTGCAGCTTGGCCTGACACAGAGTGGCACTTGGATCATTGACCAATTGACCGCTCAAAAAGGCCATGAACATCCGCAGACTTTAACTACCCCAAATATATCGTGAACTCAATTTGAGCATTTAGATGCATTTGGATATTTGGGTCAATGCATTTTGATTGTTGTCAAGTGGTCCGAATATTCCAAACTTGTGGAAACCCAAACACTCCTGCTTCCCATATTGTATGGACATCCTCCTACAACCTTACCTCCGAAAAAATGATGGGGTATCCCGGTTGCTTCAGCTAGTGCTGTCGATGCTGGGCAAAGCGGCTGTACCAACAAGTGACATATTAACATGATGACAGTAATAAGGATAATAGCTGGAAATTGCACTATTAAAATCTATTGAATGTATAATATATATATAGATATGTTTACATACAAACACAACAGAGCATCCCGTTGTTGTTCTCAATATAGTGTACATGAGGCTAGCCATGGATGCGTGTCGTCCCACGAATAGATGACCCGTGTATGCATTTCATGACCTTTTTAATGGCTTGAGAACCCGTTTTTGATGAGTCAATACCAAATATAAACGATGAGTCTTATCTTCTTTTAGATAGGAACATTTTTTTTTTTTAAAAAAAACATATCCCAACTTTTCCAAGGTTGAGGAAATGCACCAGCAAATCCACCCCAAAGTCCGAGGTTGGCCCTTCAAGAGCCGAAGTCCGGAGACCATCTCCGCACCGCTGCTCCGACACTGCAGCGCTGGGGGGTGGGCCGCGCCACCCTGGTGCTGCGACAGCTGGGGAAGGAGCAACGAGGCTCGGTGGAAAAGGGGGTGAAGGAGAACCAATATGGGGATTTGTTGGGGCATCTGCTATTTAACATAGCTGACATAGCTATGGAAAATGATGATTTTGTCATGTCATGCTGCGATAGGCGACTTGGTCCTGGAGCTTCTCCAAGTTCTACAAGAAGATGGGCCGCTCGGTCCCACCATTGCGTGCAGGGGAAGACCCAAATCATGAACCATGGCGTTACCTTCAAATAGGGTGCCCCATAATAAGTGCTTTCAAACCTCATGTCCCCATTATTTGTCATGACATAATTCTATAATTAGCAATAAAATGCAATAAATCATCCCTCATGTTTGGGCAAAGCCAACTATATGTGTCCATGTCCATGTTGGTCTTGAACCCCATCCCCAATACCCCCCATTTTTGACATCCCCGTAACTTTGGGCCCTCCCAGGCTGCAGCTGGACGTCTTTCACTACGCGGCTGCCATGACGGCCTTCAGCCACCGCAGCTGGAGCAGTGCAGTGGGGCTGCTGGCCACGGCACGGCAGGGAATGGTGGCGGTGAATGAGTACATGCGTCCTGGCGCCGATTTCTTAAGGGGACTCCTATTGGAATCCACCATTTTTGGATCCAAATTGGGATATTGTTGTTGATTAATAATGACTACTGTATACTACTGTTATTAATTACTATTATATTATCACGATTCTTTTTTGATATGTATTTGTTTGGTGCCCTCAAAAGTATGATTATATACGTATATATTCGTATATATATATATATATGCATGTATTATTAGTATATGTTAGTATAATTAGATATAAAATGATATAAATATAATTAAGTTGTTTTTCTTATTTTTTGGGGCGTGCCGCCGCATATGTCAAATACCAAACGGGAGTTATTCAATCATTTCATGATATTGTGGCTATTTTGGGTGGTGGTCCGCATTTTTCGGACACACCTACGATGTGGGGCATTGGGACGGAGTGGGGAAGAATGCGAATCAGGGGGGTCAGAACATATTGAAGGGAAACAAGAAGAACAGTTGGATGGTTTCACTCGTTAGAAGACGGACCATGGAATGGTGGATAGGTCGGGGGCCAAGCTGTGAACAAAGCAATTTGGGCGGTTGGGCCAGAGATGCTCTAGATCAAATGTGCCTGCGGTTTCACCAAACATATCCAGAATGTTTCACAGGCTATACAAAGATTCCCAGCTTTGCATGGACTCCGTATAATTAGAAAGGTTCAGTGACCAATGGTTTTTCCAGCCTGACAAAGCCTGCCTGCAGGTATTCTGAGGCAAGTGCCGCACCCTGGAACTTGGTCATCTCCTTTCTTGCAGAGATGAAGGCTCCAAGATGGGTGAATCGGGCTGGTGAGCCATCTGCCCAAAAGACCTGTGCCAAGCCGGGCCACTGCAGGATGGGGAGGCTAAATTCGATCACCAATCTTCGGGGATTGACAAGCCATTTTGGACCCTACATGACCCTACTATAGTAACTTTTGTATTGGGCCAGGACTTGTGGGCTAGGCAATGGTTGGGAAAGTGTGCCACTAGCATCCCACAACCTGCAGATTTTGTAACTTGATCTTGCAAAGTATGAGAGAAGCTACAGATTCCAAACCAACTCAACAGATTTCAACTTCATGTTCTGGGCTTTGGATCCACATTGTTTCATGCCTTGCCGTGGCGAGGCGCTTCGGCTGGGCAATAGTGTGAGCCGCAGCGCTGCGATGAAGTCATGGAGTCGCGAAGGGCAGTGGCAGGTAGCGGCGCTGTATAGCCGGGTTTCAGTTTCAACCAAATTAAACATGGACAGATAAAACGCAGACAGTGACATATCATATAATATCATATAATTATGTATATGATCCATTAAGATATATCAAGATTATACATATATGTATTATATTATATATAATATATAATATATAATTATATTTACATAATTAATTATATATAATTATATATAATGATAATTATAATAGTATATATATATATACAAATAGATATAGCAAGAAGATGCAGAAGTTTACTCAGCAAACTTCCGTGTTACGGACAAGTGTCAGTTGGTAGCTTTTCAACTCACCAATTCAATCACACAGGAAGCATCACTTGTTAGAAAGTTGACCTAACATCGTTCCTCCTTTCTTTTGTTTCATGCAGTGAACTCAATTTATTGCGTTTCTTCATTCTTGCGTTCATTCCTCTTGTGGATCATTACGTTCTTTGACTCGTTCTTTCGTTTCAAAAATCATTCATTAATTAATGCATTCATTATTTCACTCATTCATGCGTTCGCTCATTACTCATTCACTCATTCCTTCATGCACTTAGTCACAAAGTCACTCAGCCGCTCATTCGTCCATACATTCATCCATCCATTCATTCATTCAATAATTCTTTCTTTCATTCGTTCATTCATTCATTCATTCATTCGTCATTCGCCGTCTCATTCGTCCAATTTGTTTTCCTCATATCACAGGATTATGCCTTCGAGAATTGGTCCTATATGGGTCTTCGGCCGCTGTTTTTTCGATTGTTTTGCCCTGGGGCAGCCGGGGAAATACCTGGTACACGGCATTGACCAACAAATGTGGAAGATTGCTGTGCTGTAAGCCGAAGATGGGGTTGCAAGGAGTCACAAAAGAAAGAAAAAACATGTTGGGACATCAGAATGTATCAGTCTGTTTTGTTCCATGGAGCATTTACAAAATCATCCAAAATCAGTTGTTTTTTTGCATTCACATAGTTACCTCATGGTTTTTAAAAATGAGTTTGTAAGGTGGGTCTTTATCATTCGGCCCAGTTGCACTGCAGAGTTTTTCCGAACTCCGTGGAGTTTGTCTGAAACCTGCCCTGAAATCTCCATGGTCAGACTGGTCAGGTGTCGTTGGCAGCTCTGCATGGCAAAAATTCGGGGTCCAGATCACCAGCTCATAGCCTCACTGCAGCCATGGCTGCGTGTGAGAGGAGCCGCTCTGCTGTTTCAGCCATGGCCGACTGTAAGGGATCAAATCCATTGGATATGGATGTGAGATGATGGGAGCATCCCTTGATGATGCAAATTATTGCATGCATCGAAGGATTAAGGATTATATATATTATATATATTATATATATTATATATCGTTGTTTTTATTCATAGTGTATTTATCATTTGATTTGGGTGGTTGTCGGAAAATGGGACCCCACATGACCCCACCAAAGACCAGCAAGATGAGTAAATGGTTCGGGAGGTTCCAACTTAGAGAACGACCGATTTGGAGGGGTCAACTTGCATATAGTGCTCAGAAACAACGTTTGTTTTGTGTTGTTGATGTGCAGGTAGTGCTATGTAGCGATATTGTTCCTTGGAAAAAATTGAAGCTGGTGCATATCGCAGAGTCTATGTTTGTCCAGAATTTCAGTAGATCATGCAGCAAGTTGGTACACCGGCACATATATTTTTTATGCGGATTTAGGTGCTGATGAGCGTTCCAATACAGCTCAATACATGAAGCCAGGACTGATCCAACTCTTCTTCAGATGCAGCAAAGTAGCTGTTTTTCTGGTACGTGCCAATGTTTGAGCCGGAAGTTTGGTGATGTTGAGCATGGAATATTGTTGATTTCTGTTATCACTGTTATCCCCGTCGTTGCTTGTAGCCATGGAAAATAATCATGTTCAATGGATTTAATGAAAGGTAAATCAATGTAAATCTTCTTCTACATAGTCATAGATTATATATATAATATATACCAACTTGAAAAATGGCTATTATATATATAATATATATAATATATATATAATATATAATATATATATATAATATATATATATATATATTATATATTATAATATATATATATATAATATATAATATATATAATATATATAATAATATATATATATAATATATATATATAATATAATATATATAATATATATAATATATATAATATATATATAATATATATATAATATAATATATATATATATGTATTATATAGATAGAAACCGTGAAATTACCGGAGGGTAAACCATTCTTTAAACCTTCATGACTTGACCCACATCATTTTGAGGCGATTACTGGCAGCACAGCCTTCAGATTTTCCACACCTCTCAGCTCACCAAGGATCAGGCGGTCCGTCTGGTTGTTAGATGGATCGGATGGCATTCATGGCAAATCAAAGCCAAATCAAGACAAATCTTATATATATCTGTATATGATATACATTGATATACACCAAAAACTGCTTGGTGGTTTCAGATGCAGATATCTAATATGAGAATATTGTGTACATGAACCACATCAATTATTATTGCGTATTTAATTACTGTGTTTCATGTTATATATATATATACTTATATATAATATATATATAGTTTCATAGTTTCCAACATTTTCCCAGCATAGTTGTGATGATGATCTCCAAAGACGAAGTGAAAGGACCGTTGGTCGGGGGATCCCCAGCATCCCAGAGGTGTGCCTCAACGCTGCAGTCAGCGCGTGTTCCAAGGGTGCCAACTGGCAAAGCGCACTGGGGATCCTGGCACAACTGCGACTCGGAGGTAACGATGCGGGCGACCGAACATGCTGAAAAGTCATGACCACAATAGGGAGAAAAAACGTTGGATTCACTGTCGATTTAATGGGATGTATTATATATATTACGTCATTATATATAGTTAATAACCAATCGTTATTATTCGGGCGTGTTTGAAAATGGGGCATATATCGGTATATCAACTCAATTATACTATTTTTAATGAGGCAAAAGTGACTTGAAGTCCTGTAACTCCCTTAGCAGACGTGTGATTAGCAGATTAGCACTTCGATCATGAATGTCGGCTCGTAGGCCTTGGGTATGCTCGAACTATCTGGAACTATTGAACCATCAAGATGCCCACATTTAATGACCAGTCTTCCGCTGGTCCAGAACGACTGATGGCCACTGAACATTCCAAGTTCAAGCGACCGACGAGACAAATATCATCAAACAGATATCAAATATCATCAAATATATATATATATACACACTGTATCATTATTTAAATGTCATTTTTTGTCGCCGTCGGTTTTTTAGCGTCCATGGTGGATTCATGGATCGGCGTATCCCTCCGAGGTCCGAAAGCTCCATCGAAACTAGCGAGGTGACTCACAACTCTGCCATCAGTGCATGTTCCAACGCCCGAGAATGGCAGATGGCCCTTGCACTTTCTCAGGAGAGAGAACGAAACTGGTTGGGTTGGATATTTATTTCATCATCATGATACTCCATGATCCAACCTTTCTGGGAATGCCCAAGTCATGATATTTCATGGATTCCAGGTATAGATCCTGGTGCTGTATTTTAAGGATACCTAAAGGTTGATCGTATCACCGACTCCTTTATACGTGACTCACAGGCTCACAGGTCGTGTTGCCAGGCAACTTCCCCAATGCCTCTACATTTCGAGGAATATGATGTCTGATAATATGTGAGCATATGAGTTAATCCCGCTCACCTGGGAGTTAAACGCAGATGTGTGAGAGGTGAAAATGGGCCACACGTTACCCGTGGGCAGAGCCGAGCGGGTCGTTGTGACGCACACAAAGAAAGTATGCCAAGTAACAGCACATGTGAGGCAACACCAGTACTATGAAGCAACCTTAGGGTTACCACAGTAGCCCAAATAATACGTGCAGACCAGTTTGGACACAATTTTACATCGGCGCAGCTTCAGATAAGATCCTCAAAATAATCCGGCCAACGAACTTGGCCCTGGCCGCATCAACTTCAGCGGACACAGAAGAGTGAAATAGTGACAACGGGGGCACTGTAGCAGAGTCGCAACATTCTCACTACCCCCAATCCATGTTACCGGCCACTTGCCAGTGAGCCGAATGAAACAGTAGGGTGAATCAATTACCTAGAAACCCAACTATGGGATATGTACTATAGGCATGGGTTGGTTGCACCTTCATTCATTTTTCTGTACCTCCCGCATGGGTTAGTCACACAATGCCCAGCTACCCAGACGGTACAGGGCACCATCCCAGTTACGAGCTGGCCATTAATCCATGTGATGAAGGGGCCAAGGCCCAGTTGGTACTGGTAGTCATTGCACCAGAACATTCCATTCTATGTCATATTTCAATCTCTGTATAGATAGATTTCACTATTTCATATTGTTTCATCATATAAGATCGTATAAGTATATCTTTTAATGATGTGTTTCATATTCCAAACCATAGTTTAACATCCGCTAACCCGTAGTTCTACCGTGATACCCGTCACCATCTTGGGCAACTCTTCCGCCATCACTCCGCCAGGAGCTGATCTCTGCACAGCTTTCGCCAGGGATTTGGTGTTCGACCACAGCGCTGGCGTTGAAGGCATCGGAGATTCAGCGGATGTTTCGGGGATTGAGACTTTTCAATGGGATTTGAGACATCATCATGATATTGCCACATGATATCGCCGTGATTGCCTGGAGGATCCTCCTATGTAATTATATACATCATAAGTGGTTAACAACCCTGGTGAGTTCGTAAGTCCCCATTTTGTGGCTTATCCTTCAGGGGCGTTGGCCGGCAGCCTTGGCGATGTTGCAGTGGGTTGCAGAGTCTTGGGACAACTTGTGGGATGTCGAAAATTTGGACCTATTTGCCTATGTAAATCTTTATATCATATCCACTCATATCCATATTCATATTATTTCATATTCATATATGTATGTGTATAATATATTATATTAATATATACTTCACTAGGACGAAAGTTTTTCCCGCGCGCTGATTCAGAACAAAGCAGTTTATATCTCTTTGCGGATCACCGTTATGCTTCGGATGGCGAAAGGGTGTTGGAAAGCACAAAAGGAAAAACATGGAAAAACTTTTGTCCTGGCGGTGTATACACATAAATAGTATATGTGTATACATACTTGAGCATGTGCATAGTCATTTATATAAGCAAGTATGATATCCAGATGCATTTTGGGGAATGGCAGTGAACAAACGGTTTATGATCCCAATTGAGTTTATTTGAGCCATACCTGGGAACATTGAATGGGATTGAACACTTAACAATGGGGATAATTAATCTGGATCCAACTGGGAGAATTTGAGAAATCTGTGGTAAATGCTTGAAATGGATAGAAACTAAATGTTTAAATCACATGTTTCGGGTTGAACATGGACCAAGAGATTGCTGGTTCCCCGCCAGCCATTTGAGCCCATAAGATTTTGATGTCTCCCATCGACATGCAGTACTGTAAACAAGAGATTGTTCGGATTCTGTTGTGCCTGGGTGGAGCATTTTGGATATTTTTTTAGGATGTAACATGCATATGTTTGCCAGATAGGTAGATGCAACACATGCATGGTAGACGTAGATACAACATGTACACTCATATACATAGATGCAACATATGCATAGATAAACTATTCATGCGAGCTGGACCAATCAGACTCAATCGTCCACAGTGTTCAGAACAAATGATTGGCGTTTCCAAAAGATTAAGGATGGCCCAAACAGATCAAAATGCACTCCCTGATGTGGCTTTGTTTCAAAATAGTGTGCCCCAAAATCTTGATGTTGATCATCAAATGTCCCATTGAAATTTGAAATTTTATATATATGGTTTATTTGGGGGTGCTCAAACAAGTCTCATAAACCTATGTAGGAAATAGGACACCATAGGACACCCTTCAAATGCTTCCTTTCGTACCATAACTTATTTGGTGAAGCCATGGCATCCCGTGTCATCCGGCCCAGGATCAGCGGCCGGTAGATGCAGCCCTGGCTGGCACAGTGATCTCCATCGTTCAGCAAGCTCTGGGGCCAAAGGAGGCAATCTTCAGAACGCGTGGATGGTGTGGTCATAGGCTACTTGGTGGTTCATCCCACTTAGTTTTTTCTGGTTTATAACTTTATAACCCTAGTTATAAGTGAGATAAGTAGGGTTAATCCACTTGTAACTGGGGTTATAATAACATGTTAAAACCCGCTTACTGGGATGAGCCACCAAGTATGTTTCTTTCTCTTTCTGTAGCACGAGTTATTGTCAAAAGTGGTCTTCGTTTCTTTTTGCCCCTCCTTTCTCATGCTTTGACATTATATAGTGACTATCATTGAAAAATCATTGTGATGATCATTAGCATCTGTCTTCAAGATGACTTTGTAACCGTATTGTATTCATGATTCATACTCATGAATGTCTACATATATATATATATATACAGTACAAATATGTCTAAACATATTTAGTTTTGTTTTGGAAACAAGATCTAGATTCTTCATCCTTTTCATCATGTACTTTGTCTCTTTGTTGCCATCGTCTCGCCATCCTGCGCCAGACACTGAAAGTCCTGCAGTTTTTGCGGCGCCACTGGCTGGAACGAATGCCATGTCCGCCCCTGCCAGAGCTGGCGGTTGAGGACGGCTGCGGGACCAAACTCGGTGTTTTTTTTGAAAAAAAACAGGCAACATAGATGGACATGGAAAGGAAAAAACATGGATGACTCATGATGACTCAGACATCATGAAAATATGAAAACTATCCCGTTGATACTGTGGATGGGCCAGCGAAATCCGATCAACCAGTTGATGGTCAACATCCCATGATTTTGTTCTTTCAACCATCCCGCTGGACCATGGAGATTGCAGGAGCTGAAGATCTTGTGTCAGCGACCTGGACTTCTGGTGGTGAACAAGGCACGTGGCTGCGAGACATCCGGCTGGATGGTGGATGATGAGTGAACATAGTTACTAGATGTTACTAGATGTTACTAGATGTTACTAGATGTTACTAGATGTTACTAGATGTTACTAGATGTTACTAGATGTTACCCTCTGGTAATAATGACCAACAGTTTGCTATTGAACATGGCCATAGAAATAGTGGATTTAGCCATTGAAACTGGTAGATTTTTCCATAGCTTTTTGTTAACGTTTACCAGAGGGTACTAGGATATACAATCCAAAGTTTTGGGATGATGTATGACTATAATATTTGTATGTATCTATTATAGTTATATGGGGACAATACTGTATATTGATATGCCATCCCATGTCCTATTTTTATTGGGGATTCCATTGGGGTTCCAGTGGTTTCTCAAGTCGTCCAGAAGCTGGACAAGAGAAAGTCTAGTGATGCCTGAAATGGGAAAGAACTCACCACTTCAAACAAGGCAAACTTCAATTTAGAAAAAATCATCATTTCAATATTGCCTAGAACTATATTCTATATCTACACTGATATCATTCTATGCAATAGGCATCTAAAGACATTTGCAGCTGTTTGTACCTAGGTGTGGCTTGATGATGATTCGATAATGTTTGTTTTCCATGGATGTTTCATTCTGCTGGAAATTTGATCCAAAAAGATCAATCGAACATCAATGGAAAATGTTTTCATGTTGATCAGTGCGCTTATTTCATGATATGTTGTTTTTTATTAAAAAACTCTTGTTGATTGAATCAATGGACATGCTCCATTTCGTAATCGACATCCGTTGATCTTTAGTAATTTGTCCATTGATATTCCTCAGAATTTCCATTAACGATCCATAAATTTTCCTTTCTGGATTTCGCACAATTATTCCATTCGTTTGCCGATTCTAGATGATGAATAGTGGGGGTAGTTCTTTCTTGGTGGCACTTCACCTTAAGCACTTTCTTTCTTGTCGTGGTGGTTCACCTTCAGCACCCTGATTGCATGTGTATACAACTGTCTATATATATATACACATATTATGTATATATATATATACATATTTATATAGGTATACATTTATGTGTATATATATAGGTATAGGTTTGTATGTATATATCTATAGGTGTGTCTCTCTCTGTCTATATTTATATATATATATATACATAGTGGGAACTGACCTTTCCATAAATCCTCATGAAACAGATTTTAAATCTCTATGAATCACCATTAAGCCCCTATGAATACCCATTATTAAATCCCTATGAAACCACCATTAAATCCCTATGAAATAACCGTTCAGTCCCTCTTAACCTCCAATGAAATCACCATTAAATCTCCTTAAAATCAATCACCATCATTTTTTGTGAATCACTATTGATTATTGAACCCCTCTTAAATCCTTCTTAAATCCCTATGATTCACCATTAAATTTCCACAATGAAATCATTAAATCACTTTAAGCCCTCTTAAATCACCATTGAATCCTTATGAAATCACAACTAAATCATTCTTAAATCCATCTTAAATCACCACTAATTTCCTCTTAAACCACATTAAATCCTTATGAACCACCATGAAATCCTTCTTAAATCACCATGAAATCCTTCTTAAATCATCATGAATTCCCTGTGAAATAACCATGAAATGCTCCTGAAAAAACCCTGTGAAATCACGGAGATACCTGGATCCGCCAGGCTTCCGGGCAAGCCACTGAGTCCATTCTTTCCCGCCTGGCGACTGTTCTCGGCCCGCGCGCGGAACTGTCCTTGGCGTCCAGATTGGATGCACCCACCTCGGGCGCGGAGGGGGAAGTGGGAGGATCCCAAATTTGGGGCCTGAGATTGGTGCACCAGCAGCAATTCATTGTGACAAACATGGTTTTTAAATGGATTTATATATATATATAGATGGATTTTAAGTGGAGCAATGTAGGTATAGAAATGATAGAGGGGCTATAAATGGGGCTGAACCAACCAAAAAACCTGGGGATAGAATCAAAACGTGTGTGGTTGATTGTGGTCCTCTGTGTTCTACCCATACGGTAGCTAAATGAGCAGCAAACAACACTCCCCCAACAAACAAATCCCAGGGTCATCGGGCCTTTATGTTGGAGAGATCATTGGGTTCCCCATCTGATGGACCGGGTCCTGACCTTTCAGAGAGTTGATGATTAAATGAACATAGTTGCACCAAGCAGCACGTGCGACTGTATATGGGATGGTATTTTGGAAGATTCACAAAATTGGGTCCCCCAAAGTTCGAGCCAAACCCCTGTTAAACGCAGGGCTTTAACTTTAAGCCAGAAGTTTCATGCTGAAAAGTCACGAAGACGCAGGTGTACTACCTTTAGCCTATGGTGAAGCTGCAGGGAGACATTTGCAGGCGCAATTTGCTGGGCGTCTTGTGCGGAAGGACTACATTTGTTTGTGCGAAGGTCCTTCACTGGGCGAGACGTCTCCCGGTGTTGTATGTAAGTTCGTCAGAATTTTACAGTTTTGTTTCAAGCATCGACTTTTTCTTTCAAGATGTTTATTGTATATTTTTTCAGGTTTGCTTAAGTGGTTTGAAAGATCTCTGGCCCTTACATGGTACTTACTAACAGAAAGCAGGGTTCATTTGAGTCGGGATATCGGTCGCCGAAAATCATGCAGCCTCCAAAGTGGCAATCCGCTAATATCGGAAGGAAAGTTAGAACATGTTATCCCGATATTAATCCCATATGTTTATCATTACTATTATTACTATCATCCCATTAATTATGTTTTCTTGGTCGAAAGTTTGGCAAAGATTGGCGCCAATCATGCTCAACATGACCTCAACATGAGCATTTCTTGCTCCAAGGGGGTCCTATGCTGCGATCGACCAACCTTTGCGCACCACCGGTATCGATGGTGTCAACTCGCGAACGGAGGCACAACGGGAGCATCGGCGCGTGGTCATTTTGATTCATCCCCGGGGATGGGTCAAAACCCTGTACAGATGGGCCCAACGGAGGCTACTACACAATATACTGTATATGTATAATATACTGTGTATATATATAATGTTATATTATATATTTAACTATAATATTAGTAATGGTAAGACCAATATTAATTATAATGATACTAATAATTCTTATATGCATATACACATTGCGCAATATGTTCAGATTTTACCCATAAAACTAAAACCATGTTAAAGCCAAATAATGAACCTTTAAGCTAATTTTACCGGAAGGTGCTAAAACCATATCCAAAAAAGTTGGCATTACTGGGCTTGCCACATTGTAAACATCAAGTGGCGGTTGAACTGTTGAAACATGTGGGAATCAATATTAGGAGCAGAAATGCCGATAATATCGGGGTGAAACAAACAGAAAGGGGTACAGTGGGTGTATGGAGTGTATGGAGTGTATGTCAGGAATGCATGTTGGGAATGTTGGGAATTTTGGGGATGAGTCACGACCTGTGATTTCCCGTATGTTTTTGTTGGGGATGATCATCCAGCCCCTTTTCTTACCAGAGTGAACTGACCAAGATCAATTTCTTTGGGGAGTTGCACATTTTTTTCTATAGATAGAACACCATATTATAATATTAAATTATAATATATAATTATCTATATATACATATCAATACGTTATAATGTGATACAATATATAGAAATATATATATATATACAGTATATATGGACTATGATCAAATATGTTCACAATGAAGTGGTAAGGCTTCCTGGTAAAGTTTCCTGGTAAGGCCTCTTCTTCACTTCAATGGGATGGTGTGAAACCCAGCCATAGTGAAGCAAAACATATGATATGTACAAGCCTCATAGATCTCAAAACATTTTTCTACAAAATATTGATGCTCTGGGTTGCTCCCCGCAGTTTCCGTATGGTCCAGCTTGGATTGTCTTGTCATGAGTTTCAGACCCTCTCTGCTTTCGATACGCAGAAGTTGACCGATCAAACCAAACTCTTCAAACACAATTATTCAGGTTATATTTACAATTTGGGGATGTGTCAAGACCATTCAAGACCTATATGACCATAGGGGGATGAGCATAGATCCAAGCTGTCAGAGGTGACCAACCCAGTGCTACCAGTGCCAGCCGCTGCCGCGAGGTGTCCGTCTTGGGCCGGCAGGCCGCGACGGCGTATGTGGTGAAGAGAAGATATCAGCTGCCGGAGCTGCCGGGCCTGGCGTCCGCTGATCCAGCCGCTGAGCTGAAGGTCATTTTTCGAGAGCCGATAGCGAAAATCAAAAGTCTCAACAAAGACTGGGTCTAAGTGTCTAAGTCAAGATGTTGGACGCTGATTAGATCCCTCATATTTGTATATATTGGTTGATTCTGTGACCCTGTTTGATGGTTCTTCTCTTTCTGCCATGCCAAAACAGCATCCCAGAGGTCCAATTCTCCCGCATTTGTCGCATTTTTGTTGAGGCGACGGAATTGATTTTGCTACGAGTTCGGCCTCTGACGGGCCGCACTCATCAGATACCTGGTTTGATTTATTGATTTGGGCTGGCAGACAGCCGCGGCGATGTTGGAAGCTCAATGAGTGTAGCTTTAAAAAATCATGTTCCTTAGGTTGTGCGGAAAGCTGACAGCGCAAAGACCTCTTTAGAAGCCTATAGACTATGTTTTCGCATTTTGAGGGGGAATTGGCAACGTAATCCCTTCTACTTCTCCCTAATACCCCCATATATATGTGCCCCAAAAGTGAAGATCCTATATACTTCACATTACTTAACTGGGGTATATAGAAGTGTATTTGATGTTCCGGCGTTACGGGATTGGATGATTGGACTATCTGAATCCACGACGTGCCACGGAAGAATCACTGGGTTCCCAGTCGTTGCACTGAGTTGGATACACGACTGGGTTATTTTTATACCAGGACCATACCCCAGTTAAGTAGACCAGAAATACCTTATAAGTATATAGACCATAAGTACATATAATATGTTATAAATACACCATAGATAATAATTAATACATATGTATATATATATATATATAAAAATACAATCCCGATATCAGACTGACCTAAGGATTCGAGTTCACATGGCATCCATTGGCCGCCCAATTCTGGGGGACATGGTCTATGGCAGCAACAGCACCAGATGCGCCTGGGCTTTCGATCAGATGATCATTGATGGTATTTCCCAATATCGGATGATGGGAAACAAAACACGGGAAACTTAACCCCCCCCCAGTCAATTTGGGGGCAAAACTCATGGTTTCCTAGATATTCCCTCAAAATCTTAAAGCAATCCATGGATTCTTGATGCACAGATTCTTGACTCCCTGACTGGCACATTCACAGGACAGCCGCCAGACTCGTGCAAAATACGGCAAAATAAATCAAAATAATCAGTCCATTGATGGTCATTGACACACAATGATGGCTCTTGACGATTAATGCTGACTCGTCATGACTACTGATGATCGAGCCATATCGAAACTTCATTTTCATTTCTCATTGATGGTTGATGATTGATGATTTCCCCACCATCAATCATGATGACAGTGATCATATGTATGTATATATATATATATTAATATATGAAATTTCTGACTATGAATGGTCATCCATGTTGATTAAGTCTTACTAATGATCATCAGCAAATATATTGTTGCTGATTAATTATGATTCGCAAATGTTCATGATAAGTATAGACTACAGTATAGATGTTTACAGTATAATAGCAACCCCAAATGGATAGAACCGTTGGAAACTGGAAATTATGGGGAAAACATCATCTATACTCTCCTAGAAATATTTCTTCCGCCTTTTTGGGGTTACTAACACCCCCCAATAATAAACACCTGGGAGTAGTTTTTAGTTTGGGGTACGTTTAGTGATAATAACAATAGGGGGAAGGGGTTATATTATATTGATGAGTTATTGCCATCATGATCACAAGCCCGCCCCAGGTGCCTGTGACCGCCTCTTTTTGCACTGTGCCCAGCTGCGTCTCTACGACTTCGACGGCAAGGTCTTCCGCGTCCGCGCGCCGCTGCCGCGGAAGCTGCAGGAGCTCTTGCAACGGCTGGTGGTGAAAAAAAAAAGTTGCGCAGCCGGTAGGGTGAGGCAAAGAGATCTACAAAAAAAAAGTGGAAATCAAAATGTGTGTGTGTGTATGCGTTTGTTTGAAGACCATCTTCTCACTTTTGTTTTGTC
Source organism: Cladocopium goreaui (assembly GCA_947184155.2). NCBI lineage: Eukaryota > Dinophyceae > Suessiales > Symbiodiniaceae > Cladocopium > Cladocopium goreaui. The sequence goes on from CAMXCT020003223.1 coordinate 336,647, forward strand.
CGAGGACTTTTGTTCGCACGACTTGTCAGGGTGTACATGGAAGGGTTAGGCTTGGGCTGCCAATGGGTAGGGAGGTCACCCACCAATGGCTGGCCAGGTGATGCGGGGCTGATGGACGCGGTTTGATGTCACCGTTTGGGGCTTGGAGTCAGACAGTCAGACAGGGAGACAGACTTCACTTTGCCCATTGATGTTTCTGTGTTTGCGGAGGTGTTGGTGTGTGGTCAGTGTGGTCTTGAAATTGCAATGAAAATGTTACATTTTAGGTTTGCATGTGTTTGATGCGTGTAGAGCGGGTCTGTTTGTTTTGGTTTATTTTGGCATTCTTTCGATTCTTTTGGTTCTATGTTTTGTTGTTTCGTGTTTTTTGACCTATTTGCCCGTGTCCTTTTTTTCTTGTTTTTGTATCAAGTGTTCAGCGTCCTGTTTGTATGTCTGTTTGTTTGCGTCTCTCAAGCCGTTGCTGTTTCTGCTGTTGGACCGTCGTTGGGTATGGCTCCTAAATTATTAGCCCAAAAAATCGAAGGATATGTTTTATTGATGTTTTATTGGTGTTTTATTGATGTTTTATTGATGTTTTCAAAGAAAAAGATCACGCCATCTTTGGTCATTTTTTGAGTCAGAGTGCGGCTTTGCGAAGAGCTGCTGCATCTCGGCTGGTTGGCTCAAGCTGGTTGGTGAAAGGCGCTGGTTCCCCTGGACGGAGCAGGTGGGCAATGGTCACCATCCCCAACAGACCCCCTCGATGGCTGGTGAATGGGATGCTTAATGGGATGCTTAATGGTTTACTACATGGGATGGTTTATGGTTTACTACATGAGGTATGACATGGTATGACTTGCCCATAAACCATCCATACCATCCCACCATAAACCATGTAGTACACCAATTCTGTGGGATTCGGTTTATTACCATTACTACAGGTAGTTATTATGAATACCTAATGTAGTAAACCATAAACCATAAACCATCAAGATCCATTAAGCATCCCATTAACCTTCCCATTATGGTTTACTGTATATTACTGTATCTGTTTCTGTGTTGTTTTTGCTGTTGTGATTTGCCCACCGGCAGGGCCTGGCGATGATCAATTTTATTTCGAAGACCTGCCCCTCAGTGCCTCAGCGGGCAATGGTGGGCACCGGTGTCATCAAACGTGGCTGACTGGAAAATCCACTAGAACTAGAGGGGTGAGAACATTGGAAAATCGAGTCTTCATGGGAAAATTCATGGGAAAATCATCGAACTAAATGGGAGGATTTATGGCATTGCCATGTTTGATTGCCAGGTGGTCTCTCCAAAAAAGGGTCATGCCAGAAGTGCCATAACCCACCCATCACTTCATGGCTCAATTGGTTTTTTCCGTCAAGAATTAGGGAACTCCAAATTTTGGTGTAGTCAGTGGATAATTGGGCCTGGGACTTAGTAATTTTTTTGACCCACCCAGTTTGGGTCTCAGTTAAAATTATTGGCCCCTGAGAATGGATACGTGCAAAATGGCAACAGTTTTTGATACCTTTTAGGGGTTCATTAGATCCCTCTGATAACTTCTGCAAGATCACAATATCTTCATTTTTTTCAATCATCAATGTATATATATATGTATATATATATGTATATATATATGTATATATATATATGTATATATATATGTATATATATATATGTATATATATATGTATATATATGTGTATATATATATTTATATATGTATATATATATATATATGTATATATATATATATGTATGGGCAATCTATTTCAAACTCTTAAGTCTTACCAGATGGTAAACTAACAGTTTGCGATGGAAAACCACCATTTTTCATAGGTAAATCGACTATCAACGGGCCATTTTTGATACCCTCCAGTGACCGCCTCTTCTCGAGGTGGCGCTCCTCTATGGCAAGCGGCCCTTACAGCGCATCGCTGTGGAGGCCCCAGGCGGATTTTCACCACTCATAAAATAAGTGTTTCTAGATGTTTCTATTAAATATCATAGTTAGTTATAATGTATAATATGTTATATTTATGTTATAATATCTGACATAATTTATATTAAATTAGATGTTGGGGCCCACCATCTACTATAGTTAGTGGTTCTAATTCTCCAACGAATACTTGGGATCATTGTTTGTTAATGTGTGTTAAGTGGTTCCATCTAATATCGGAATGGTTAATGTTATGGTTTATTTCATAGTCTATTTCAATGTTATTATGTGATCATGGTTAATGTGATGGTTTACCCTCTGGTAATTTGTTGCTATTGAAAATGGCCCAGTCGAAATAGTGGATTTTCCCATGAAAAATGGTGATTTTCCATAGTTATGTGGCTGTTTACCAGGCCGGGTATATCCTATTAAATCCCATTAAATCCCATTAAATCCCATTAACTCCCATTAAACCACCATTTTCCCATGGTTTTCCTATGGTTTATATAGGACCATGACGGGTCCCGAGGCTATCCCGAGGCCGTTGTTGCGGATCGGCGGGCTGAGGTCGGTGCTGCCAAGCAGCAGCTCGAGATCCCGCTGGATGTGGTGGCAGACATTCCCACCAAGGTGGACTCGAGCGTGCCTTGGAGACAAAAATCTTGGGTGATTTCATGGTGATTCAGAAAGGGAATCTATATGGATTTTATATGATTCTATGGGATTTAATGGTGATTTAAAGGAATTTATGGCGATTTCAAAGGTATTTGATGGTGATATATGGTGAGATATTGTGTTTCATAGGGATTTGATAGAGATTTAACGGGATTCAATGGGATTTACTGGGAATCTATGGATTCTATGGGATTTATTGATTTAATGGAATACTCGAAGGTAAACATACAAAAAGAGGTGAAAAACCCGTAGAGAGCAATAGCATGCAATAGCTGTAGCCTCTGGTGATCAATGAACATCAATGGGCATCATCATGGTTTCACGGTAAATCATTGTGGTGAGGGTACCATAGCGGTGGTCAATGACCAGGTCTAAGTTGAGCACCTTGTGGCCGATTTGAGCATCTTTTGGGTTGCCCAATTGTTTTGTTGTTTGGATTACTGTAGTAGCGTTTCTGCTTCTTTCATTTCTAGAGCTCGAAAAAGCTCTAATTGGTATTTGATGTGTTTCGTACTTGTTGGTCCCTGGTCTTCCGTCCATTTTCTTATCGTAGAGAAACACAGTAAACAAAGCTACGGGGCTCGCTGTGAGGTCGCCTATGTGGGCAACAAGTACAACGCCCTCCCCTGGAAGGACTGCGCAGCGTCCTTCCAGGGGTCAGCAACGGAAAAGAGGTACATACCTTCTGGTACTCAAAGAACTTTCAAACATGGAAACAGAAAATCTTTGATTTATCATTTATAGATATTTATAGATATATTTATAGATGATTTTCCCATTAAAACCTCCAGTTGTGGGATCTCAATTCCCCAGGGAAGATTCCCCATTGAGTTCGATGATTTTCGATCCCAAACCATGGAGGACTTCGTGGACATCAAATTGGATGCCCGAAACTTGATCGAAGCTGACGTGAAGTCCGCCCTCACCGACCTGGACTGGTTCGGCAAGGTGGAATTTCTGGTGGAAGTTCTGCTGGGCAAAACGAGATGATGAGAGATTCCCTTGGACACCTTGGACACCTTGGAACCAAGGAGTTTTTTGTGGTGTGGTTTTCCTGAGTGTTCGTGAATGATTGATACTGATTGACAATGATATATAATGATTGCCTTGATTTTGGTGGATGTATTTGCCGATTGCCGACCACTTGACTTGTTGTAGCTACACCATTTGTGTCAACAGATTTGGGTTCCCTTCCGGTAGGTTGGATTGAAACCACCAAGTAGATCCAACTGTTGTGGGTAGACACTTGAATGTCTTGTTGTCAGTCAATATGCCATAGTTGTTGATGGCTTTTATATGCTTTTATGGTTTGTATCCCAAATACAAAAAGAGGATAAAAATGAACTATATAGACTTTTTTGTTTTGTTTCCATGTATCCCCAATCTTAGTTTCGGGTAAAACACGTTTGAATCCTTAGGATACAGTATACCGTATACCGATTGTCCCGAATTTATGAATCATGATAATGATAACTATAATTGATACATATTAATACGCATTAATACGCTGTAAAATGTGACAGATGAATGCATATCAATGTCATAAATACATCATTAAATACTACATCCATGTTATCAATAATGAACGAATATGAACTAACTAACATAAACACTATAACAATAAACAAGTCATAATGATACCAATGATATATGATAATATATAATATAATCTAATATAATATAACATAATATAATATAATATAATATAATATATATATACATCATATATCATTAGATGTATACATCCCATCTATCCCCACATCAACCATTTCAGTATTGAAAAGCCGCTCCCATGGCCAGGTGAACGCCCTCTATGCCGGCAAGGCGGCGGAGGCCGAGTTGGACGTGGCGGCCCGGAGGGCTCAGCCAATCTCTTGGGGCTGCGGCGGCTGCCGTAAACGGCAACTACAATGGTATAAAGATGGGGGTCTAAGCAGAAAAATTGGGATGATTTGGGATATTTTGGATGATTTGGGATGATTTTGGAAGATTGTTAGATGATTTTTAGATACTTTGGGCTGATGATGGATGATTTTCACTATCAAACGGATGGATTTTGATTGGTTGCCATAATTTGAGAGTATCTGAAAATGGGGAATACCGCAATTAATGGGAACGTTATGCTATCTTCATAGAGAACACAATGGGGAACCAATGGATTTTGGGGTACTCTATTTTTAGACAAACCTATGTGGAGAATTCCTTACATGTTCACGTTTGTAATGTTTGTAATCTCTGTGATGTCTGCAATCTAAGTCTATGTGACAGATCTGTTTATTGTAACTGGGCAATTAGGTCATAGTTTTGCAGCCCTTACCCAGTTGCGAACTTGCGAGATACCTCCAACATCGCCATTTCAATGGGAAAGTCCGATGATCAACCACGCTGGGCCAAGTTTCAGACGAACCCGCGGGCCGTGTTTAACTAGCACAATTGTAAGCCAGTTTTAAATGGGATCGACCGCAGTTATACATGGTCTGTGAGACATGGACTGAGATTCAGCAATTGGTTTGTTGACATCCTGCAGAAGATCCACAAACAGACATTGCCACAAGTTAGTGACTGAACAGTGGGAAAATCTGACGAAACACCATGCAGACATAACCACCGGGCTTCAGCGGGAACCCTCCAAGGCAAAGACCACGGGAGCCATGAAGACTGTCCAGTGGCCCCAGTTGTGGCTCTGTGGTACTGCTGGTGAAAACTGATCCTGCTCAGTTCAAAGAAACGGAGGTTTCCTGAAATGGGGGTATCCCTAAATCATCCATTTTAATAGGATTTTCCATTAAACCAACCATTTTGGGGTACTCTCATTTATGGAACCCCCAAATCTCATTGCCTTTGAAGAAATGAATGCAGAATTGATACGCACTGATTGGGTTACGGAGTCCTGAGGTGAAATATCCCATCGCCAAGAAGTGAGACATGGAAGTTTCAAGATGGGCATGAGAAAAGTATTGACCTATCATTGTCAAGCCACAGTTTCATTCCATCGATTCTTGGTTGTACTTGGTTGTTGTGTTGATGGACCTCTAGCCATTGGGCCCACAATCTGTTGAACTAGAGAAGGATTTGAATGTGACCAGACAATACCGCTGGTAGGTTTGGCAGAAATCCGTCTGCCTTTCCTTGATTGACTGTTTTTGGGTGAGGTTTTGTGGCGCGTTTCTGGAGAAAAAGTGGCCCCTCGGGCACTTCATTTTGAGTGCAGGATGAGGACAGCACAACCAGACCAATGACCAATGACTGGAAAATACAATCAGAAATCCCAAGATGTTTTGTGGTGTTTCTAAGATCATTTCAGAAACCCCTCTCCCCCAAACATCCCCAACTGCTGGGGGGTTCCCACCTTTTCCTCACCCGAAAATGAGATTTTCGCACAGCCCTGGCTCTGAACCGTGGTGTTGTTGCCGGCTTCCAAACCTTGGTGCTACCATGGGCAACGCGCAGTGCTGCACCTCGGCAGACACCGGCGAAGATGCCGCTGGTGAAGCCATGCCAAAGGTCGAGACGTGGCCTCCGAGTGAAGTAGGACCCCCAGGTGCCGGCCATGAAGGAGCTGTGGGGATGATCCAGGCGTTGGTTCATCTTTTTCTGGGTTTATCCATTGGTCTTGCATTCTCCCCGTGAAAAGACAGTCATCAGAAAAAAAACACGCCCAGCTCCAGATCCATGACGCGGGACGCGGACGCCAGGTGTTACCGGTGGTAATACTCCAGCGGAGCGCATGTACAAAGCGAGCCTGGTGAAAGTCGAGGGTCAACCCTTGGGAATGGAGTCCTGGCTGGGCGAAAGCAAAGGTTCACCTGGGGCAGGTGCCCAAATTTGGACGGATCGAGTTGTGCCATGGTCAAAACATGCGTTAACCCCTCCCATCAATCGGGAATTCCAATGGCCAAGGCTGCAGGACCCATACCATCCCATACCCATATACCATGTTTTGACCATGGCACACATGAAGTAATTATACTGTGTATATATACTCAGTATACAGTATACCTATATCTAACTATCATGTCATCAGTAAGTGTTAATTACGTATGTATGATACATGCTATTATTATTATTGTTATTGTTGTGCTATAATATGTATATTATATATATATATTATATTATATATATATTATATATATATATGTCCAATCTGTGTACAGCCGTTTGGCCCATTCAGATTTCAGGGCTGTTGGATCCGTTTCGTATCTGCAGTGAGATGGTCACGGAAGTGGTCCTGTTTTGTTGATCAGGTAATCAAATCCCCACATTTCTTCCCAAAGTCCCAATCTTCATCGGTTTTTTGTGAGTTCAATCAGAATTGTGGGGACAAAACAGTCAAAACAAGTGAACATCCCATGTTTTCACGGTCAATTCATGTTAAACTCCCATGTTGCTTTGTGAAATCCAGCACTTTTGATCTTGGATCTGCCGAGGATGTGGATTTCATGGCGGAACGGAGCGTGTTGCCCATCCTCTTCGTATCTGGCGGCATTGCTGATGCCTGGAACAAGGAGCATCCTGAGGCCAAGATCAGTGCGGGCACCACGGCAGAACCGCACCGAGATCACCGAGTACTGTAAGGGGCCAGACGTTGTTTTTGTCCCGTAATGATTAGATTTAACAGGATTTAAGGCGATTGAATGGAATTAGATATGGGATTCAATAGGATTTTCATGGGATTGAAGTATTCTTGGGACATGAATTTGGATGTTGGTGGGGATATAATGGCTGTGACCGGGATACAACCATCAACAGTAACCAAAAAAGGTTGTATGATGGGAACCTAATATATGTATAGATAACAGGGAATAAGGAGAGTAATTAACTAGCAATTGGGATGTCCTATCAAATACTCTTACATAATAGATTTGGAATGATTTTGGATTGTATAATTGGTTAGGATATCTTAGGATGATTGACAGTTGATAACCAAAGAATGGTTTTTTTCGGGAGATGCTTTTTTCAGAAGGGGGGGTCATCCCCAACTGGCCGATCTTTGCTGATTTCAGCCAGTCAACAAGCTAATATGATGTTATGTATGTTATGTTAGGTTATTTTTTGCATATGTTTGCCAGAAAGCCAACCATTTGAATCATTTGAATGGAATATTCGGATATACATTTCGGATACTCTACCTCTACCTTGGCAAATCACTTGGCAACGACCTCTCTGACCTCCACAAAATCGGAGGTGTAAACATAAAAAAAATGGAATTGAACCATCATTAATCTCTGGTAAACTTTCACATAGCTATGGAAAATCACCATTATTAGTGGGAAAATCCACTATAAATGGCCATTTTCAATAGCTATGTTAAATTACCAGAGGGTAACATTTGTTGGTTTGATCTCTCCAATTGGGTCTATCCAGAAATGAGGTAGATACCGTAGTAGATACCCCAATATGTTAATGTTCATGGGGAACATGAAGACAAACCCTGGGGTTCATCCCCAAAACGGCACGGCCGAAAGCAACTTTGTGTTGGTGGGCTGATGATGATCCTGGACGTATTGTTGATCAAGAATTATCAATGATGTATAAAGTGTTGTGAAATGAACCGTAGTACTATGTGCAGACTATATCTAATTATGTAATTATTATATGATTATATATACACAACGACCTTCAAGAGATCTTAAATGAACTCACTGTTTTCATGATGCTTGGAGGGGGTATAAATCATCCAGACTGCATGGCTTCGGCATGTTGATTCCTGGAGACCCAGGCTTGAAAAAAATGGTCCAATGGTCCTGGTTACAGTACCATTCACAATATACCCATTTCAGGGGACTGAGTTGTGGTCTATGTGCCAAAAATCATGAGCTCTAGGCACATACTGTAGATGGTCTATATAGTTTTTAAAGATATGGCTTTACAACTTTGTGGTCCCAAATTGGTTTTCTTTGAACTTATGGACTTATGGCCCCCTAGATCCATTGGTTAACCATCATGATCCCTACCAAAATCGCCATTTGATTTTCAGACACACCGAAATCAGCTGGCTGGATCATGCTGGTTGTATACATCCCATTGAATCCCATGAAAATGTCCTTCTTTCACGGTTGAATCCCTATGTTTCTGCGGTCAAACAGCGAACTCATCCGAGGCGATGCCATTGTGGAAGTGAACGGTGTGCGAAGTGTGGAAGGAATGTTGCAGAAGTGCAAGGCACCGAACACTGCACTGATATATATATATATTATATTAATAATATATATTTATTTTTGTGCTGGTGGTGTTTATATATGATACATACTATCAACCCAAAAGACCAGGCCAGTGCCAGTTGACCTGGTCTTGCAGATAGGTGAGTGTAATTTTGAGCCACACCCGCATGCAACAAAAAGGAGCAAAAAGGTATGGAATAGAAAAGATGGAGACAGAAATTACTGTAGATTTTCCATGATTTTCTCATGTTTTTTTCTCCATGCTTCCATTGTTCACTTACGAAGTGTTCACCCCGGCCATGTATTTCTTTTTTCGACGTTACTCGACTCGATCGAGGTGGATCCTGTGCTTTCGCTGACCTTGATCAAGTGCCTGACCTATGGCCATTTGGTGCAAGACCTCGAGAAGCTCATCTCCATCAAAGGTGCCGAACGTCGAAAATCGGGCGCTTTCTGGGCAGAGAGTTTGGATCTGTTTTTGGTGTGTTTTGGCTTTGATGTGATGCGGGTGATTTGATGCTCCATGGCTATCATTTATCGAAAATGAAAGGAAACGATGATTAAACATGAACCAGTGGATTTAGAGTCTATTTTCAGACAAACTGAGACCTCGGGGAAAAAGATAAGCTCACTATGGGTTTCAGGAACACACAGATGATGTTTGATTGCCCTTTGGATGGATAAACGGATCCAACATTTTCCAAACACTTCAAACGAGGTTCCCTCAAACATTGCAATTTTGGGGCGTTGTTGCTCATTGCGTGTGAAAACCGAACGGTGGCAACCTGCTGAAAACATCTCAAACTGCGTAAATACCAATGTTTTGGGCCATCGTAGTTGTTTGCTAAATACACTGTAAATATCACCTGTTTTTAGCCGAGTGGAACAAAACACACATTTTTGGCTTGTGGGGGGCCAGAACACCGGTAGTTGCGATGTGTTTTTTTGCTTTGAGGGTCTTCAGAAAGGAACAAACCTACTATCACCGCCAGGGTGCGAAGTGCATCCTAAAATCACTCCTGAAATCAACTGAATTTCATGTGTTTCTTTCATACTTGCTGGCAAAATCATGGCAAAATCCCCTAACATGATATTCCATGATATTCCTAGACCCACCAAAAAACGGTAGCACTCCTAGAATATCATGGGGGTCAGCATTTTTAAGGCTATGCGGGTCACCAGGCTGTGGTCCCATCATGATCCGGCTGGCCTGGCACGACGCGGGCGTCTTCAACGGCGTGGACGGCTGCCCCAACGCGGCCATGCGCCTGGCGGGCGGCGGTGAGTACAGCTTCGGCGCCAATGCGGGGTTGCCGCAGGTGCAGGGGATCCCAGGAAGATAAGAAGTGGTGATCAAATGTTCTGCTAATTAATTGATAACCATATAAGCCAGAGATGTTTGGATATTTTTTGGATAAGCTGAATGAGGACTTACCAAACTATGATAACTATGCAACTATCAACCACTTACTAAGTCTACTAAGTGGAATCCTCCCAGTAGATACTGGGGACCGCGAACTAGAACTGGGGATGGCAAACCAGACATGTTTTTTGTCCATCAAAAGTAATGGCACATGAGTTGAAGATTTAACCATGTGATCAAACAGGGTGGCTCCAACTCATCAATTATAGGTGAATAATAGCAGCTTTTGAAGAATTGGTTTCCTCTTTACCCGTTTTACTCCCTTGGAATTTGGGATGTTGGGGGCAACCCTGACACAGAATTGATTTGATGTGTGGTTTGATCAGTGTTAGTTGATGATACTAAAATTGATATGTTGTATGTTTTGTTCAGCTATCGCGTAATAATTGATCATTAGAAGTTGGGTCTTAACTTAACAAACAAGGAATTTGGGATATCACCACCCCAAAATAGGGAGCGTATGAAGACTGGTTGGCAAATGGTTAGTACTTGGACTATCCCATTGTACGTCGTCAAATGAGGATCATACATTAAAATTCAATACCGGTAACATCCGGTAACCAACCCTGGCCATGGGAAATCCCACATTTATAGATGATTTTCCCATGCCAACATAGCACGTAAAAAAAGCGGATCTCACATTGCCATATTTGATTGCAGAAGGGACTGTACCGGTATAGTGTATGGGATTTGTTTCATTTGTTTCCAGCGTAGCTTTGATGATGGTGGTGAGTTTACACCACGAATTTCAGGTGGCCATTCCTTTGCTGAAGCAGATCAGCGAGAAGTGGCGTGGATGGTGAAGCACGACTCGATTTTAGGCTTTGAATCAATGTTTATCACCATCCATTTAAAGGGTTTATCACCATTAAAAGGGTCTATAGAGTCTATCCATTTATCACCACTTCGTTGTTTATCAACAACCAGCCACGTGAAAGAAAGGGCAAATCTTAACCATCCATTATTGGTTGGTCACTTTTGGGAGGTTGAACCACACAATGTATTCACCATATGTTGAGCTCTGAGCCTATCTTATCACCCCGTTGTGGCCTTGCCAAGTTACCAAACAACCAGTCTCGTTTGTGTTGTCCAAGACTGTTGTACATCCTATTTAGAGACCCATTACTGACAACCTCTCCCGCCCAAATCCGACTCAGTGGTGGATCATTTTGGCAGTACAAAGTCAGTCTCAGGTACGTTCCCAGACTCATTTCGCATGCGGATTTGTGGGCTTTAGCTGCAAACGTGCCTGGGCGATCGGCCGATTTGCTGATGGGTCCAGCGATTCAATAGAGAACGATTGTATGATTATGACGTATTATGATATATTATGATGATATCAGATTAATATCTTATTCTAGAACTATACCTTAAAATATTCTTATTATTATATATATTCATACTTATATTCCTTTATGATGTATTTTGGATCCCTCATCCCTCTCGTGTTTTTTTCTTCAGATCTCCCTTTCAGGTGGCCATCAAAGTCATGGGGGGTCCCAGCATCGTGACGCATTTTGGGCGCCTTGATGCGCAGGGCCTCTCCGAAGGTGCCCAGTCCGCGGCAGGCCGGCTGCCGGACGCAGACAAAGATCCTTGGACGGCCCCTTTTAAGGCCCTGGGATTAACCATAAATGTGAAAAAACATATAGTTAAAGATGTAGATGATATAGATGATATAGATGAATGGAATATAAGCCACTGATGGGATTAGATGGGGTATATAATTATATATATATACATATGATTATATATATAATATATATATATATATGGACCATGGATTATAAACCACTTTCTAAGTGGGATGCACATCCAAATATGTCTAGGGTACAAAAAACCACATAAAGCTATTTGAAAATGTCGGGAAAATGATGAGAATCCAATGGATACAATGGTGCCCTATAACGATTCCACCATTGAAGAATCAGCTAACTTGGTCAGCAACTTGCTTGGTTTTAAGCGGACATTTGCACTGAAAAACTGATTTTGTTGTTTCGCTTAGCAACCCACTACCAAAGAGGAAGGTTGTTCCAAAAAAAATCTGCAAGAGTTCCCTCAAAAATTCCTCAAAACCCCTGCGAAACCAAGGACGCCCAACATTTGCGCGATATTTTTTACCCCAAGGGGTTCACGGATAAAGACATCGTGGCTCTCTCTGGCGCTCACAGTGTTGGCGCGTGCCACGCAGATCGTTCGGGTTTTGAAGGTCCGTGGACGGATGACAAGTTGAAATTCGAGACTTGGAAGTTGTGGGGTCAAGTCATTCGATATATCATGCCAAAACGATACAAAAACGGAAAAAACATCGAAAAGGGTTCGAGAAAAAGCTCCTTTTGATAATTTCCAAGGACAATTTTCAAGGCAAAGGAAGGGAAAATAACCAAAACAATACAGAAACGAAACAAAATGAAAAGAAACGAAAAGGGTTCGAGAAAAAGCTCCTGGTGGCAATTCCCAAGGACCAAGGACCATTTTCGAAGCAAAGAAAAGAAAAATGAAAATGCCAAAGGGAGGAAAAAAAGGAATGTAAAACAATGAACAAACTTAACGGGGATAAACAGGGAATGATCATTTTCAATCCAAAAAAATATGATCAAAATGAAAAAACAATGAACAAATAAGAAACAATGATTTCCAGTCCCTCGCTGGCTGAGATGAACATAACCCTATAGGTTTACAATACTATATCATATCATATCATATTATATTATATTATATTGTATTAGATTAGATTAGATTAGATTATGTTATTATTATGTTATATTATGTTATATTATGTTATATTAAGTAATATATATATATATATGTATACATATGTATGATGTTATATATATTATATGCTTTAGATCATAAATCATGTCATTATGTAATGTTTTCTATACTTGGATCATATGATATGTCCTGAATCATTAGATGCGGGAGAATGCGGGGAGTTTCCACTACCAGCTCAGGGTATCTCCGACAGATGCATTTTGGATCCAATAAAAATGGGATGATGCACAGGATCAACGAGATGTATCCTCCGGTGTCATCAAATGTGGCAGTTGAACATCCCCTATCTATACATATATATATATATAGATGATTATAGATGAACATTTCCTATTTATACCATCAGCCGCATGGACCCACAAATTTGTAGGTCTTTTTTCAGAAACCCGGTTTTTCCATGCATGTTGCCATAAATATGGGTCTTCCTCAACAAAAAAAGTTTTTTTGAATATCAGGATCTATGAGAATCTATATAGCCTCATAAGTTACTTATTGTAACCTTCTGGTATATAATATACTGGAAATCACAATCTGTTTAGGTATGGGTTCCTACATAACATGTGTAGACCTATATCCGCCTAACGATATGTTTTGGCTCAAGACGGATAAAAGGTGCCCCAGCTGCTTTGAGGGTTCATACATTTGTGCATGGTAGCGGAGCGTCTGGTTGAGCTAGCTGCACTGATCCTTGTGGCGATTGACCATTGGTGGATCATCGCAATAGCCATTGGACTGCTGTCGATCCTTTGGATCGGCGCGTCCAGGCTTTTGGTCGTGGAGGACCGGAGCGTGGCTGACAGGTGGGAGAGACTTGTCAGGAAAGTGATTAGGATCCGCAGGTTGAGACGTATCTGGGCCAACTTGGGACATCACTTGCAGCAATGGCGGCAGCTCAAGGACAAGGAGCAATGACCGCGCAGCAGCTCATCGACACGGTCCAGCAACTCCAGGCGAACATGCAGCAGGCACAACAACGTGAGTTGACTCTTAGACAACAGGTGGAGCAACTGACAGCTGGGCAGACGGATGCACAACAGCGTGAAGCGGCTCTCAGGCAACAGTTGGATCAGGTCTTGAATGGACAGCAACAGCAAGCCCAAGCCCAAGCACAGCAACAGCAGGCAGCGTTTCAAGCCAATGTTGGGGCAGCGTTCCAGGAGCTTGCGAGGAGTCAGAATGATCTGGTTCAGGCGTTGCGCGATCGGCCTGACAAGAAGGTGACCTTGGTGGACAATCGGGGCTTGGCGAAGCCTGACAGGTTCCTTGGAGAAGAGTCCAATTGGTTGTACTGGAAGACCAGGATGGAAGCTTTCATCACCAGCGTGCACCCCAAGATGGAGACAGTGTTGGAGTGGGCAGAAGATTTAGACACTGAGATCACTGCGACGGAGATCAAAGCGGCCTTTGGACCAGTGAATCCGACCCATCAGACTATTGAGGATGTGGAGGAGATCTCTGGTCAGCTGTATGCCATCTTGCAAACGCTTTGCGAGAAAGAGGCTTTCCAGGTGGTGAGGTCGGCTGGAAAATCTCAAGGACTTGAAGCGTGGCGCAAACTGAATCGACGCTTCGATCCTAGCACGGGTGGACGACGCGGTGCAATGCTTCGGGCAATCCCTGTCACCACAGAAATGCACGAAGTTGGATCATCTGTGGGCGGCAGTGGAGACTTGGGAAGAAAATGTTCGTCAATACGAGCAACGAAGACGATCTGATGGCACCCGGCAACAGTTGGACTCCGAGATCAAGGTGTCGATCCTTGAGCCTTTATGCCCCGTAGAGATAGAACGACACCTACAACTGAATCGCAGTCGCTACAGCGATTACGCTGACGTCAGGGCGGAGTTGGTGATGTTCTTGGAAACGAGACTTGGACACCGACTGAAGCTTGGAGATGCATCTGGTGCTCATTCAGCCTCTGGTGGTGATCCAATGGACGTGGGTTCTTTCTCAAAAGGAGGCAAGAAGGGCAAAGGCAAGAAAGGCAAAGGAGATGGCAAGAAAGGTTCTCCGAAAGGCAAGTCCGGCAAAGGATCCGGACAGACCGACAACAAGGGCAAAGGGTCCGGTAGTGGATCCAAAGAGACCCGAGTTTGCCACAATTGCAACAAGATCGGACACCTCAAGAAGGACTGTTGGGCGGCCGGTGGAGGTGCTGCCAACAAGAATAAACAGCCCAAGGCCAAGGCAAAGTCAGGTGGCAAATCGAAGGGTGTTGGAAACCTTGAAGAAGAGCCTCAAGCCGAACCTTTGGACACTGGGTTCCTCAGCATTGCCATGCTGGAGGAATGGAGCGAGGACGACGTCAAGATGGAGGAGGATGCCGGACCGAGCAGCTCTTCAACTTTTGTGACTGTTCGTCCCGAAAGTGACAAGTATGTGATGGTCAAGTCCGAGGATTCGACTTGCGCTGAGCCGTGTGACGTTTGCTTTCACTTCAGGTGTCAGAGGAACTCCAATGAGAAGCACCATGACCACGAGTGTGGAGTCTGTGGTTTGGAACGTGAACGCCTAGTTGAAGAATCCTCCAAGGACAAGCCTGAGAAGAAGTCAGTTCGTGACTATCTCAAGATCCTCAAGCCTGAGAAGTTCCACTATGTCCTGGACAAGACGATCTGTCTGTTCAAAGGCATCACCATCGACCACTTCAATGGTTTGAGTGAGGATGAGAAGAAGGAGTTGAGAGACAAGCACGACCCCTTGTCGTTGAGCCGGGAATCCAATGCGGAGTCTCTGAAGCTGGTCGAACATCATCGCAATGATCTTAGAATCGGCTTCCTCGAAAGGGTCTCGAAGTCGCTGATGGAAGGAGCGAACCGGACCTTTGGTCTTCGGTCGGCTCCGGAGGCGGAAGAGCCGAGTCGATCCTCTGGATCGGCCGAGCTCCCAACACCGTCTCGACCCATCGGAACTTCGTCAACCCAAGCGATGCATCGAACCGTGGAGCTCTTGGAAGTCTCCAACTTAGACGCGGAGAAACGTGAGAAGATCCAGGAACTTGAAGAGTGCGACGACGAGGACGAGTACAAGCGGATTGAGAAACGCATCGCAGAGATTGATGCTCGCAAGAACGAGCTCAAAGAGAAGATCCGCGAGAACGACAAGGAGGCAAAGGAAAAGAAGGCTCAAGGAAGCTTCAAGCTCACTGAGGCAACAGTGAACGATCAAAGCTGGCATGACGCTCGATATCATGCTGCGCTGAAGGCCGGCGTCTCTCACTCAAAGGCTTGGTTCGAGGAGAAGAAGCGGCGCAAAGCAACTCTTCATCGACGATCTGGAGGCAAGGAACGCGCTGAGGAGAAGCTACGTTTGGATGAAGCTTGGCACAAGGAGTTCGACAGCAAGAAGGTCAAGGATGAGGAGTACCACGACGAAACTTTAGGAGGCATCGAGACAGAGGCAGTGGTCATCGAGGAGGATAAGATCCGAGTTTTGAGTGGAAAGCCAAAGTTGGTTCGTCGAGGACATCTCAAGCGGAAGGACGCTGGTGTCTTTGTTAGGTCGTCGAGGTCATACCGGAAGTTGACCCAAGATGAAGTCGCCAAGTTCAAGACTGAGACACGCGCTGATGAACAGCGTGTCATGAGCAGACAACGGGTCGACATCCACAAGAAACGTCAACGAACGATGACCGAATCCAAGAAGTTGGCAAGGTCCTTCCGGGTCAAAACTGCTAGAGCTCGCAGAAGGATGGCAAAGAAGGAGGATGCTTTCTATCTTCATCATCCCAAGGGTGGCATGATGTGCAGTGACTTCAAGCGGTCGTTTTGTCGACGAGGTGCACGATGCAATATGGGCCACTCTGAGGTTGATCGTGAAATTGGATTCATCAAGAGACGCAACGACGTGGTGGTCAAGACCTTCGGCAAGGTGCAGGAGATCAACTCCTTTGAAGGCGGTTGGAACAGTAGCCATGGAAGTTCTGAGCAATGGACGAAGTTGGTGGTGAACTTCGACACTGGCGCTGCAGTCACAGCAGTGCCGCTTGAATTGGAAAAGTCTGGATTGATTCAGGGCGATGAGAATCCGAACAATGCCTCATATAAGACGGCCTCTGGTGAACTTCTCTCCGACAGTGGAGGCGTCGTCGTCAAAGGGTACGACAACAATGGCATTGGCAAAAGTGTTGAAGGTCGGTTGATTGATGTCCACCGAATGCTGGCGAGCGGCACCGCAGTCTCAAAGAAGAATGTGGTAATGCTCATGGATGGCAAGGGCGTCATCATCCCAAAGAATGGCAAGATTGCTCAAGGACTCCGTGCTGCGTATGACGACCTGGTGAAGAAGCACCCTGGGGAAGCCCAACAAGTTACGCAACTCTATGAGCAGAAGGGCATCTTTGTCTTCGATCTTTGGTTGAATGGCTCGGTCAATGGCAACGAGTCAGGCCATTTTGGCAAGAATCTTGGAGCAATGGACGAGGGTTTCACCAGGCAGGTGAATCCGTAAGTCCAGAAGAAATGCAAGATGAGGAGAGCGGTCGAAAGCCAAAGCTGCTTCGATCGCCGGTTTCACCAACAAAGGAGGAAATCGAAGAGCACGAAGCAACAGGGCACACCATCCATAGGACCTGGTGTGGCCACTGTATGCGCGCTCGTGGACTGCATGAGCGGCATCCTAGCGAACCTGAACAAGGAAAAGATGAACGTGGTTTGCCCATCGTTTCAATGGACTACTTTTGGATGGGCAGGGATTCGAAGAGTCGGCCGGAAGTGGAGCCTGAAGGCGAATTGCCTTCGTTGCAGGTCAAAGACGAGTACACTGGCTACATGTGGTGCAGCGTGGTTCCAGCCAAGGGCGCAGACAACTACGCGGTGAACTTCGTCATCCAGTGCCTTGAGGAGTCAGGGTACAGGAGACTGGTGCTGAAGTCGGACAATGAGAACTCAATCAAGTTCCTCAAGGAGGCTGTGAAGAAATGCATCAAGACGGTTGAGATCGTCTTGGAGGAGTCAAAGACAGGAGACTCGCAGGCAAACGGCGCTTGTGAAGTTGCCGTTAGAGAAACCAAAAGGCAGACCAAGGCTATGAAGAGTTCCCTGGAAGAAAAGCTGGGGATTCAGGTGAGAGATCGGCATCCGATTCTTGCATGGGTCGGTCGTCATGCTGATTTCATGATCTCCCGCTTCAGAGTGGGAACGGACGGACGAACGCCATACGAGCGTTCTCGCGGCAGACGGTGGAAGCGACCATCCGTCACTTTTGGTGAAAGAGTGTGGTTCAAGCCTCTGAAGAGCTATCTGGAAGGGCCCTATGACACGATGCGGGAAGGCATGTTCATGGGGGCCCATGGTCGCAATGGCGACGCGCTGGTCATGACCAAGGATGGTGTGATCAAGGGTGGCAGCGTGAAACGGATGCCGGAGGAGAAGCGCTGGTCGACGGAAGATTTCGATCAGATGTGCGGCACTCCGTGGAAAATGAGGCCACAGAAGCCAGAAGACTTGGACGCACCAGTAGCGATTGCAATGCCTGCGGTTGAGCCTGGTGTACGACTGATGCCAGTCCCAGCGGATCGAGATTCGCTGCCAAGGAACCTCTATGTCAAGAAAGCCGACGTGGAGGGAAACTACACAGCTGGATGCGAAGGTTGCAATGCGATTCAAGTCGGACTGCCAGCAAGAGCTCACAGTAGTGAGTGTCGAACCTTGGTGCAACAGAGACTTCTTCGGACTGAGGAAGGACGGGCTCGAGTCTTGAAGGCTCAGAAAAGGAAAGGCGAGGCGTCAGCGGACGCGGATGAGCCGAATGAGTTGGTCCTGCGGGATGGCCCAGATGATGCTGTCGAGATGGCGGCAGATGCAGCCATTGGACAACCCGAGGGTCGAGTCGGACCTTTGGTCCGACCGGACCCGGTGAGACGTCCTTTGGAGGAGGAAGGGTCTTCCCCAGGAGGGGCAGCCAAGAGGCAGAAGTCTCCGGAGAAGAGGGGACAAAAGAGAGAAGGTGAAGAGAGCCATCGAGAAGCTCAGGTGGCTGAAAGAGAAGAGGCCCGTGGATCTAATGATCCAGCACCTCCAGTTCAAGGAAGTGAGGCACCGGCAGCTCAGAGTCAAGGATCTGGGCAATCTGACATGGTTTCCGTTTTGGAAGCCAACATGTTTCATAAACTGGAGTCCAAGAAAGAGATCTACGAGATCAGCCAACTACTGTGCTCCATGGGAATCAGCAAAAGCGACGTGGCCGAGATCTACAATCCCGAGCGTTTCACTTCGAAGGCTAACCTTTTCGGTCTTCGACCTGGATTTGCAGTTGATTTGATGGTTTCCAAGAACTCGAAAGGAGACCATTGGGATCTGTCAAAGGACACAGATCAGCGAGAGTTGAGGAGGCTCCTGAAGAAGGAGAAACCGCTATTCCTTGTCGGGTCACCTCCGTGTGGGCCATTCAGCCCACTTCAGAATCTCAGCAAGTACAAAAGAACGGATGAAGAGAATCAGCAGATCTTAGAAGAAGGTCGAATGCACTTGAAGGTGGCTGTGGACTGCTATTTGGAGCAACACAACCATGGCAGGTTCTTTCTGCATGAACATCCGAAACCCAGCGCAAGCTGGCAGGAACCGGAAATCGAGCGCTTAGCAAGCCTGCCTGGAGTGTACAAGGTGGAGTCGCCTATGTGCAAGTGGGAGATGGTCGCTGAGGATCAGCAGGGTGTGGGATATGTCAGGAAGGATACCTGCTGGCTGACCAACTCTCCTGAAATGGCAAAGTGTATCGAAGGAAAGTGTGAAGGTGGACACAGGCATGTACACCTGATCAATGGCAGAGCTCGTGCTGCACAGACGTATCCACCGAAACTGGTCTCTGCAATTCTGAATGGAATTCGGCGAGAGCTTCGAGTTCGAGGCGAACTCAGTACCTTGGCAGAGCTCACATCGGGTCCCTCACCCGATGATACCTCAAATGACCAAACCGAAAGCTTCGTGGACGAGACTGTCAGCGACTATGTGGACTCAGTGACAGGCATGCCACTGGATCCAGCGAAAGTTTTGGAAGCCAGAAAGGAAGAGATGAAGTGGGTGGAGAAGCAGCAGCTATGGGATGTTGTTCCCACCACTATGTGCTGGGAGGAGACCAACCGTCCTCCAATAACCCTTAAGTGGGTGGACCGCAACAAGGGTGACGACAGTCATCCAAACTACCGATCTCGCTTGGTGGTTCGGGAAGTGAAGAAGGCATCGAAATCACTGGCGGAGTTCGAAAGCTTTAGTGCAATGCCTCCGCTGGAATCTCTCAAAGTGCTTTGTGCGTTGATGGTGTCGAAACGCACCAGCAAAAGGAACAGGCCCTACAAAATGATGCTGATAGACATCTCCAGGGCGCACTTTTACGGAGAATCCAAGAGGAGGGTTTTCTGTACTCTTCCAGAAGGCAGTGAACAAGAGGGAGCTTGCGCGCTCCTCAAACGCTCAATGTACGGGACGTTGGATGCTGCCAACATCTGGCAATCCACATACGTACAGTTGCTGACGGAGAACAACTTCAGACAGTGCAAAGCATGGCCGGCACTGTTCATCCATGATGAAATGGACTTGCGTTTCATCGTTCACGGTGATGACTTCATTTGCCTTGGTGACGATGAAGCTTTGAAGTATCTCGAAGAATGCTTAAAGAAGAAATTTGAATATCGTGTGGACGGCCTGATTGGTCCAGAACGAGGAGATGGTACGTCAATGTGCGTACTCAATAGAGTGATCAGCTATGACAAGACGACTGGCGTGTTGGACTATGAAGCAGATCCACGCCATGCTGAATACATTGTGAAAGCCCTAAACTTGGAAGGTTGCAAACCGGTTAGTACACCGGCGGAAAAGCAGAAAATACAAGATGTTATCGCGGCTGAAGAGCAGCCCGATTTGGAACCAGAACAAGTTTCACAATACAGGTCTCTTACAATGCGAGCTGCTTACCTGTCAATGGATCGTGCCGACCTGGCTGAAGCAACGAAATCGCTTGCTCGGCACATGCAACATCCTACCGAATATGCTTGGGGGAAGCTCAAGCGCCTTGGACGTTATCTGTCCGGTCACATGCGAGTGGTATTGAAGTTTCGACCCCAGAAGATGTTCAACACCATCCGAGTATTTTGTGACTCAGATCACGCTGGCGACTTGAAGACCCGTCGCAGCACAACCGGGATCGTGTGTATGTTGGGTTCATGCTGTGTGAAGCACAGTAGTAACCTGCAGAGCACTGTATCCCTCAGCAGTGGAGAGTCGGAATTCTATGCTTTGGTGAAAGCAGGGTCAGTAGGATTGGGTTTGAAAGCAATGCTCGACGAGTGGAAGATCGACACAGAACTGGTTCTGCTGAGCGACAGTTCGGCAGCAAGAGGAATCGCGTCAAGGAGGGGTCTTGGTAAAACAAGACACGTGCAGACTAGGTTCCTGTGGATCCAGGAGAAAGTGTCGACCAAAACTCTGAAGGTCGAGCCGGTGGGTACACATCAGAATCTGTCTGACCTGTGTACGAAGCCACTTCCTTCTGACGCTGCATGGTGCCACATGAATCGCATGGGGCAGGTGTCTGTAGAAGGTAGGAACAGACAGGCGAAACAGCTTGTAGCTTGAAGTTCTATGCTAAAGGCATGAACTTAGGAGGGGTGTTTAGGTATGGGTTCCTACATAACATGTGTAGACCTATATCCGCCTAACGATATGTTTTGGCTCAAGACGGATAAAAGGTGCCCCAGCTGCTTTGAGGGTTCATACATTTGTGCACAATCCTTTATGTATACAACCCCATCACTCAACCACTTTGTCAGCAACAGGCCAAGTGACTTCCGTGGCATGCTCATCAAGGAGGATCTCCAAGGACAGATCAAGTATAGATACAGTATCATACATATATATATATATTTCGATTACCAGAGGCAAAACATATCTGGTTCTTGGGTGGTTTTTGCCCGATACCTAGCGGTTGTTGATCACGAAGATCTCTAAGGCCCTTTTTTATGGTATGATTTGGGATGCAGCCTTTCCTTGGCAACCACTGACTATAGTCATTACCTGTTGAATTTTCATGGCTCCTAGCTGACGAGCTGCCCAAAATGCCAAAAAATCGATGAGTGCCTTGCCGATTCGTGTTGCGTTCGAGGACAATTCCTATTTCAGAGATTTGTTGAAGAAGACGTGGACAAAGGCCACTGCCAAAAACGGCAAGATTCAGTATGTCAGTGGCAAGACCATGATGCTTCCTACAGACATGGTATTGATTGAGGACGCAAAATTCAAACCGCCCCTGGGCAGAAAACATAGATACAATATGATACAATCACACCTACTGAGTCACCTACTGTATATTTTATTGGTAGAAATAGTTATATAATGATATAGATGTAGAGGTATCTGCACATATCTATATTTATTTTCTCAATGTAATATATATTATATATATTATATTATATATATATATCTGTACCATATATTGGCGTGCAGAGCATGTCCATGTTTTTCACCATGGTACAGGTTTTTTCCGAATGGTTTTTGAGTTGGTGACACTTGGGGGAGCGGGGAGAGTAGTGGTTATCGCCTCCAGTAAATCAACATGTCATGGAAATTCATAATTTGAGTAGATTTTCCCATTATTTCCCAATGAAAACCTCAAAACCTCCATTTCCTCACGGGATTTTACTGATGGATTTTACTGATTCTGGAGTTCAGTGGTTATCCTCCTGGATCCCCCATGCTCTGATGGCTTTTCCCCAGGGATGATCCTTTGAGGTATGCGGAAAAGTATGCGGCAGACCAAAATGCCTTCTTCGAAGACTACAAGGCGACAACTCGTTTTTTGCGACGCTGAGGAAAATACCTTCGATTCAAGGGATACGCTGTTTTTCCGAGGGAAAAACATCAAAAAAAAATATGGTCAAACATGAGAATTAGACTAAGTGTTAGATTTTACTTAACAATCAAACAATGGGATCTGACGAATTTGGGTGCGTGAAAATGGGGTACTGTATACTTCAATTTTTTGGCCATCAAATAATAGGTAAGATAAGATGAACCAATTGATAGAATAGAGTACCAAATTTTCAGACAAATCCCGGTCCCAAACCGCAGTTTGATTGAAGACGTTTAGGACACCGTCGGATTCTTGAAGTCAAATTTAAGTCATGATTTGACTTGTTGGCCAAGGGTTCCACTGACCGCACTTTGATGTATGTGGGGATGTGTTGAAGATTTGTGAAGGGGATGATTGTTTCACTGTGAATACACAATACATACACACACACACACTCATACAGAATCAATCACAATCATATATATATACACATGCATGCATGCACAGACATACATACACACACAGAGGTGTGTATATATATATATGGATATATTACACATATATAGTATAAATGTGTGTGTGTGTCTTTATTAAAAACAAAAACCAACCAGCATACATTATACATAGATATGTTCCAATCCTTGTTGCTTTGCAATCTAGAAACACGTTTTTTTTGGAAAGATATGTTCAATACCACCTCACGGCCAGATGTTGGTTGGTATGTGGCCTTATACATGAG
Source organism: Cladocopium goreaui (assembly GCA_947184155.2). Classification (NCBI taxonomy): domain Eukaryota; class Dinophyceae; order Suessiales; family Symbiodiniaceae; genus Cladocopium; species Cladocopium goreaui. The sequence continues at coordinate 360,130 of CAMXCT020003223.1, forward strand.
GGGGGGCTGGCTTGGACATCAATAGTAAATAGTAAACAGAGCATAAAATCCACACACACATTTGCGTGGTTTGTTTTTCCCCAACTGGAAATGCACTAGTTACTTTGGGAATCTATCGCGAATATGTGTATGTTTTTGGGCTTCCTTAAGCGAATCGAAGCTTATTATATCAACACATTTATCACATGATATCATATGTACACATAAACAATATATACATATATTATAATGCATATATATATATCTATATATATACAGTCATCCTGAAGTAGATCGAATATGGAAAATTCAAAATATCCTCACTAAAGTGGGAATCATATTGAGAATTCCACTTTCTATCTACTCCAGGGTGACTAGACATGACTAGACACTTTCGAGTCTCCCACCGTGCAGGAGGCATGGGCGAAAATGCAGGAACTGGGCTGTGGACGTCTTAGAGATATTCTGTGACCGTTGAGCCGCGCGCAGAGTAGGTGGGTTTCAGCGTTTGACCATTGGAAATCAGGGGCCACCTTGCAGGACATGTTTTTGGCGAACGTTTTTTTTTTCAAGTTTTTTAATGATTGAATGGCTGTCTTTTGACAAGGTGAGAAACTGAACATATCAAGAAGAACGAGTAGCACCTAATCAGTATCTATAATCTAGATACTGTATATAAGTTGTTTAACTATACTTATACGTATCAGGCATAGTTAGTACCACATACTATGTCATGTACATTCATATGTCACATATATCATATGTCATATCAGTGTTTTCCACCTGGATTCAGCAATACCAACTTCACGTGCCAGATTGAGAAGCCAAGCAGATTTCACTTCATGACATCACATTGTATCCTTGTGGGAACAAGAGAGAATGTATCCATTTCAAGATATTTCCAAGACTTACTCAAATGTTACTCATTTGCTGAACAAATGATGAGCCATTAAACCCGATAATATCCCCATAATAACCTATCAACTCTGGTGTTTAAATGGCTGAGATCAGGAAAACTTAAATCAGGATCAGCGGCCGGCCTTAAATGATCCCAACGCTGAAGCCGCTGAAACCCCGCCAAAAAGCCCACCTTTTTTTGTTCCTGGCCCTGAACGACTCGACCAAGTTGAGCCATTCAGAGGCAGACAAATTGTTCTGCTGCAGAAAGGGAGCTCGCCAGCCACATGATGCGCTAAATATCGGGGAATCGGCCATAAAATCATCATTCTATAGATCTGTTTTGAGATGTTCTTATGTAAATTATGTTGTAAATTGGGTTAGTAGATGTCCGGTTGGAGGATCCTGTGGATTTCAATCGAACACCACCGGTGGCCGTTGAAGAATGTCCGACATTTTTCGTCCTGGGCGGTTCTGGGTGATGTGAATCAACCAGCGGGCATGAATCAACATTACCATAATATAGTCCCATTTTTTTGGTCATTACAGCAAGTAATATCCAACTTTTTGATAGTTGTATACCGTGATCCCTACAATTGATGATAGATACATAATTAATTCATAGCGTCGAGATTCATTATTACTCATTGACAACTACCATCCCAAGCCCTACATGTTCAGTGCTTAACAAATGGGCCCTTCTTTCTGTTTGGGTAAGGTGGAGTTGGGGGATGACCTTCTCGAACCATACGTAGGGTCGGTCTCGACTAAGGTAGTGGTTGACCTCAGCCGAGCACAGAGAGAGCTGTTGGAGTGAAAATGAGCGGCGGCGGGCCAAGAAATAGATGAAATGCTGGGAGAACTTGCCGGAAAACCCCATCAAATCCCAATCAATTTGGAGGTACTAAGAGATTTGCCGGTTTTCGGTTTTTCCTTAAACCATAATTCATTGATCTTTAGCCACGGAATGCCAGGGGTGTTTCATATGTGTTTGATCTCAAAGCGCCGCGGGGGGCCACCAGAGATATCCTTTTTCAACGGCTCGCTGAAATGATGGGTGTTGGTTGCGGCGAAACTCCACATTTCTTGTCAGTTAAACTTCAAATTCTGGTTTCATGATTTATGGCCATTAAAATCCATTAAATGGCCATAAATCAAATGATGGGTGTTGGTTGTGGCAAAATTCCATGATTTTCATGGCCAAACATTGGGCCAGTTCAAGCAGCTTGTGGATCTTAAGCAGCTTGCCGCAGGCCGCCCCTTGCCAGTGACGTCTCAGTGTTGGGAACCCAGTGGGAGGTTTGTCCGTAAGAATTTGATTTATGGCCATTAAAATCCATTAAACGAATGGGGAAGGTGGGGAAAATGGTGATCAGCTAATGGATTTTGGATGATTTGGGGGCAACGGAGCTATGTGTATCCATATTCCCCATCAGATGTGGAGCCAAACAGCTACTAACCACATGATTTTCACATGATAATACGAATTTCGCAGTTTCTAAACCATTTGATCCTCCAGGTTGAAAAAAACACCCCAAGAAAGCGATCAGGCAACTTGTTGGAAAAGATGATTTTGTGAAGCAAGTCAATTGCGACACATTGCTGGACTTGGCTCGCATTTGGCTGTTTTCTGGCAGCCCTGAGTTTTTTTCGCGCAGGATTGTTGCAGACGCGCATGTTTTACACAAAATACTAGCTGATGAGGCTGATGAGTAGTTTGAAATTCATTTGAAATTCCCCTTCTTCCACTTTAGCCGCCCCTACGTGCAATGGCAAGAGCCTGGTTTTCACCCGAGTTGTGGTATCTTCCTGGGGTTAAGTTTAACTGAGCCCACATCGAGCCAGCAGCATCACAGCACCAAGCACAGCGGGTTGCCGGGTTGCCGGCAATGGTGGTTTGGAATGGAGCAGGCTCTAAGCCATGTACCTGTGCTTGTTGGCTACTGAGCTGCAGTCATAAGCTGAAGAGCTACCTTGGAGATTGATCAACGGAACATCAGAAAGAGATGCAAAGAATACGAATGGGCTCGACCCAAAATGGGGGATGGGTCGAATGTGTGTGGGAAAAACATAGCAAACCAACGGATGGGATGAGCCGATGAGCTTTTCCCAACATTTTCAGAGAAACCAAAAGGTCAGATGAAAGCTGCCACGGTCACCAGCCCAAGTGGATTTGGCAATTGCTAGCCCAAAGTCCTTCTGTTTTCCAGCCCAAAATTGGCAGTTTGATCAGGAATCAGGAATCATCTGAACCCCATTTGGAGAGACCTCTCTGGATATGTCTTTCCCCAAGCTGGAGACTGAAGATCTTCATCGCAAAAAAAGGGCCCCAGTGATAGATCTATGGTGGAGGTTTCCTAAAACGGGCGGTACCTCCAGTCATCATCGATTTTTAGATCGGATTGTCCAATATAAACCAACCAGCTATTGGAAACCCCAATGAATCTAACTATAATATCCAATATATGTATATATTATGTGTATATATATAGATATCAATATATTATAGTTAGATATTGGATATATCATATCTATATATATATTCATATCTAGTTATATATACACCACATTTATATCACCAATATCTAACTTTGGTGATTTCCCATGACTGTCCCCGTCTGACTTTCTCGTTTGTTCCAAGGGACGCTTGCTTTCTTGCCGCTCGAGGAGAGCACAGCAATTTGATGCCAATTTCAGGGGGATCCCTGGGGATTTCCATGGGGGATCCCCAATAGCTGGTCGGTTTGCCATGGAAAATCATGGTAAATCCGATCTAGAAATGGATGAATTCCTATGAAAATCCAATAGCTGGATGGTTTATTTCGAAAATTTGAACATCTGATCTAGAAATGGATGATGATTTAGGGGTACCCCCATTTCAGGAAAGCTCCAAATTGTGAACTTCACATAGCATTTTATGATATTTTATGTCTGATGTATACTATATATACCCTGTCTAATTTTCATGTGAAAAAACATCCCAGAGATTGGCCCAGAGAAGCCATGAATAGTTGGGGTAACCATCTCCTGAGAACTGCCCTATGGCGCTATGCATCCTGCCCACTGAGAACGAGGGGCCCTGTCTTCCTTTGAAGATTTCTGTGGTTTTTTTTGTGTCCAATATTTACCCTCTGGTAATTTAACATAACTATGGAAATATCCACCATTTTTAATGGGAAAATCCACTATAAGTGGGCCATTTTCAATAGCTATGTTAAATTACCAGAGGGTATCACTTGTCGAAGTATGTCGAAATGTTTGGATGTTGTTATGCCGTGTTTGCTACCCAATTGATCCCAATTGATCATTGCTTGATGGGGGACACCACGAACCATCAGCTGATTGGTGTTCCAAAACAACTAGAGCTTGCGGGTCAGTGGAGGACACTCTGAGAAATGTCACAGCTTTGGGCTGCTTGGCTGCAAAAGATTGTCTAGTACTGATGTCTACTACCAAGATTCGGGAATGCCAGCTTCAATGCAGGGTATGCCAATGCATGCCATTAATTGTGTCAATGGTATTATTGATACTGCAATGGGGGTGGGAAATTGATGATCACTGCAGTGGGGGTATCCCGTGGATAGATCCAACAGCTTTTGCTTGTTGGTTGTCATCCCAGAAAGATTCTACTGATGTACTGGTTGGATTTCAAATTTCCAACAGACCAAACCATCTCCAACCACCCGTAGTTAGTGTAGTTGAGGCTTTAACATGATAGGTTTTTCCCCCAAAAGTTGAGAGCCCCCGCAGTTGACACATTTTGGGCACGTGGATTCCCTGAGATGCACAAACATCTCATCCAAGACCATCCAACATCCAAGAACTAGAACTGGTGTATGCCATTTTCCGCCACCTGCAATGACAGGACCTTTGTGACCCCGATGACCCCGATGACCCCTAAACCAACCCAACATAGCGTAATCCCACCATCCACAAACCCTACACCGGCTGTAAAAAAAACCGAAACCAACCCTGAATATTTAATCTGAACCAACCCCGGAACTCCAAAATGCCGTGGAAATGGTATAACTTTGAGCTCCATCATGCTGCAAACAAGCTGAATATCTGAATGCCGCAAATACCCTAAAATTGTAACTGTGCCCTGCATAATGCATAATGCTGCAAATAATTTGAATGCCGCAAACGTAGAAATGGTATAACTTTGAGCTCCATAATGCTGCAACTACCCTCTGGTAATTTAACATAGCTATTGAAAATGACAATTTATGGTGGATTTTCCCATTAAAAATGGTGATTTTCCATAGTTATGTTAGTTTACCAGAGGGTAGCTCCGTAAAACGGTGCAGCACTTGGGAAAAAACACAGATCCCAGGAACGGGTCACGCTGTCAGGACGGTTGTGGCAGTTCGCAGCATTGCAACCGGGTGCCCTTGCAGGACATCTGCGTTTACGAGGTGCGAACATGGCACTGGACCAGAAATGATGCAAAGATTTAAACATGTCATGTGGATGCCATTTTTAGAGGTCTCAATATGCACAAACAGCCCTCCAAATGTCAATGATTGTATTTTAATCGGGAAAATGAATGAAACATGATGAGAACACATGGATTTTTGTTTGTTTCATATTTTGAGACAACTTCAAGAGGCAAGGCCCAGGATCAGCCCGATGGCCCTACACCCAATTTTGTTTGTCAGTATGGTTCTCCATCTTGAGGCATGTTTCATTGACCAATTTTCCATGCATGGAAACCAGCACAATCAGTCATGGTGTAGTTTGTTTTGATGAGTTTGGTTTGCCAGTTTTTTGCAACCAGCGTCTATTGTGATAGTGATATGGAGCAAAAAATCAAAACCCAGGGACATCCAGAGACTCACACAATTTGGCAATTTCTCGGCTAGCCATGCATGTCTAAGCGCAATTCAATTTTGGTTGATGCCCATGTTGACGAGAGATGTTGGGGGAGGCACACGTTCAACAAATACAGTGATGATAATTATAATATCATGTGTCTATTGTAGGATTCTTCAATTAAGTAAAGAAAAGTGCACGTCAAAGAAGCTCATGTCATGTGACCCAGTGTTTCTTTGGGAGGCACCCTCCCCCTGTAAAACATTTGGACATTTTGGCTCCATGTGCCATGTGTTCATATATTGTAGTCTTGAGATGGTTCAAGATTTCTTAAGGCTTTTGAATGCTTGAAGTGACCGGGTATTTGATGTTTGGTTTGTTTTTCCTTGGACAAGTTGGGTCCCTGACTCCTTGCTGCCACATCAAACTTCTGGTTATTGATGACTATTTGAAGGGTATTCTCTGACGGTTTCAACCCTATGGCCCTGTTAGCTCATCGCCCCGCCGTTCAACGCCATCTCGCCATTCAACGAAGGTGAGTACACCGCATGTTCCGCTGAGAAATCTGATCCACGCACTCCACCCATGGGGCTACAGAAACTCCTTGGTCGCGGCTGCCTCAAGGAAGCACCTTTGGCGATAACAACGGTCTGTGTCATCGGCTAAAGGAAACTAAAGTAAAATAGATACAATATGACAATACGATACCCGTACAATGGAGTAATCTGGTTGGTGGTTTGGAACATTTTTTATTTTTCCATATATTGGGAATAATACTTCCATCTGAGTAATATTTTTCAGAGGGGTTGAAACCAGCAACCAGGTAATACAAAACGGGGAAATCCACTGCTCTATTTTGGCTGTACGGCAAAGGGATTCAATGCTTGAGGGTGTGAGTGTGCCGTTGAGCATTGTGGTCCATGCCCGATGTGCCAGGTGAGATTGTGATCTTTGTGGAAATAGTGTTTGCCAATTTGTTCATGACATATTCATAATAGTTCATAATATTATATTAATTATATATATATGTATATGTATATATATATATACTATACACCTTAACTTTATATTATATCTTACTGCATGTGTATATATATATATATTATACACTATAAAATGTTCATGACATAGTTCCATCCAATCTTTATGGACTGGTGATCCCAGAGATTAATCAAGGTGGATGGGAAAGCACCTCTGTCGTGAGTGGCGCACCATTTGGGGGATGGATCAAACACCGGATGAACATCCACCAGTTATTTTGGTGTAACCCAGGATATTCCATGCGTTTTGACCCATCGCCCAATTTAGTCCTTTCATTTTGTATATTGATTTATTTGTTGCCAATTGATTTTCACATGTTTCAAGAGTCAGCCAAGTATATACTCCAGTGATATATGCGAAACTCGTGTCACAGTTTACGAAAAAAAAATCCGTTGTCTAAAAACATTTACGAACCACGTTACACACCCAGTGAATCCAAGTGATATATGGAATATCCCTCCAGTTACATATAATATATGGAGGTTCCCCAAAATGGGGTACCGCCAAATCATCCAAGTCATAAACGACCATGACTTAGTATTGAAACATATTGAAACCATGGTGACTTGGGGATCCAAATCATTTTAAGAAACCTTGTGAAACCTTCATTTTTTTGGAAGGAATATCTCCAGTTCTATGGACCCTACGTCTCCAGTGGGCGCCGCGGCGCCCAAGGTGGAGCACGTGGAAATCGCCGAACCCTGTCGCTTGGATTCGGGGGTGTCCACGGCTCGTGGATTTCTATGTCGACCACACTGGAATGGTAAAGGGAATCATCCCCAAATGGCCTTCTTTCAGGTAAAATATGGTAAACTATTACAATTTACCCAGATCTATTGATTTCTATCTAGGTCTACTCGCATATCATTGCATATCTATGTAAATCCGTTTTGTTGTTTTATCTGCATACGTATATCTGTGATATAATGTGGTTTATTTTAACAATAGAATATAGATTACATTAAATGGTAAAATGATGTAAACTAGAAGGAACGTCAACTCGTAACTGTGCATCTGAGAGCGGGGAGCCTGATTCGTTAGTGAGTATCCAATCTTGTCAGTGTCTCATGCGATCCAAGTTGGATTCTTGGGTATAAATCGATAGAATTGCAGGAAGTGCTGCCAAGTGTTGATGTGTGCAATACGTGGATTTAATATGATTTAATATTGTTCAGCTTGAGGGTAGTGGATCCTCAGCTTTTTCCCAACCAAGAAATGTTTACACTACGCGCGTTGTTATCTGCTCTTGTGGAATGCTTCAAATACCTCGAGATCGAGAAACCACTAAGCTTCATATCTGGGAGAACAGGAACAGCCTCCCAACTCAGGGTGATTCCACAGGGCCTTGGGAACCAAACAAATCATTGGAGCTACCTATGTTGAGAAAAAGCCAACTAGTTTTTCATGATTAGAAACATATACCAGCGCCAACCTCCGAAACATCGTTGCCAAACTTCACTGTTTAACAACCTCACACTACTCAGCTTCATCATGGATGACGTTCCCGGTTCGAAGGCCATGTCAAGTGTGTGTTTCCTCTCCACTTGTTGTACCCAACCAGTGCTCTGTTGTTGGTGAATATCCCAATTCTGCTGTTTCCATTTCTTTTGTTGTTCGCAATTCCATAGATTACAGATCCAATATGATCCAATAAATTACAATCATCATATATCCATGTATGTGGATTGATGTGATACATACTGAATATGAATATGATTGAATACGTGTATGCATAGTATACAGTACAGAATAGTACATATACTCAATACTCCTAGAATTCCCAACAAATCATCCCATTTTCACCATGGCATTTCCGCCATAAGTTCCGCCATGTTTCCCAAAAACTCGGAGCTCTAAGGCAGTTGGTTACCAGACGTCCTCTCCAAGTTGCCGGCGCTGCGGCACCTCCGTATCTCGGGGGCTCCCCATGGGAGGTGGGCGATGGGACGGTTTGGGGAGCTTCCTTCAGAGGCATGCATACTGTAAACGTATATATAAACATATCATATATATCATATATTATATCAGATCCATGAATTATTCTATGTATATATATATGTGATATCTTATGATATATTATGATAATTACTATGTATAAACATACAAATTATGATATAATCTATGAGATAGTATGATGATGTAATAACTATACCCTTTGACGGCACCTGGGCATTGCCATCGCTGTTTTTCCGACTGTCTCAGACGGTCAAACCTGCAGACCCAGTTTTTTAATCGCCGGCCAGGGACGCAGCTGATGTGGAATGGGCTCTAAGTTGCTTGGTCATGGCTTACAGCTGTGATTTCATGGGTTGGTCACTGGGGATTTAAGTGAACCAGCTGGGGATTTGTGAACCAAAAACTGGTCACCTGGATTTCCATGTTGAAAAAAAAGGGACCAAAACGGGGATTCGCCATTGAGCCAAGGCAGCATTTTGTCGGTTGCCACTCAGCTCACCGCGTTGGACTTCTCCTATCACGGTTTCCGCGCCTGGCCCAAATGAGGTCAGTTGAACAGCTACACTTCCCAAAGATTCAGTCAGAAGATTGAACAACACTATGAAAAAAAGATAAGACGTGATAAGATATGATGTGATGTGATATGATATGAATATGTGAAATAGTTACCCACTGGTAATTTATAACAGTTTGCCACCGAAAATTGCGCATAGAAATAGCCAACCCAGCCATCAAAAATTGTTATTTTCCATAGCCATGTTAGTTTACCAAAGGGTATATGAACACATGATAAGAAATGATAATTCATGATAATTCTACTATGGTTCGATTTTTATGATGCCCAAAATGGCAATTCGAATGGGGATGATGAACCATGAAATCTTGGGGCACCCAATCTTGGGACCGAAATTGCCTGGCTGCCTGCACTGTAGCCCTGAAGTCTAGTGTGTTTGTATGTTATAAGTTGTAAGCTATAATTTAGATCCCCTCTGGTAAACTAACATAGCTATGGGAAATCACAATTGTTAATAGGTAAATCAACTATAAATAGGCCATGTTCAATAGCAATGTTAGTTTACTGGAGGGTAATTATCCCACTTGCGACGAATCAACAAAAAAAACACCAACCAGTTGCGGGTGACCCTCCAGCAAGGTGCTCCGTCAGGAAGTATCTACAGCTGGCCCAAAACGCCAGCCTTGAGAAAGCTTACAGCCCCTTGGAGAGCAAGACAGCAACATGGCAATTTGGGCCCAACCTAGAGGACCCCCCATTGGGGTACCTAAATAAAATGAGGAGGCAGGAGCCCCTTTTAAAATAAATAAAATAAAAATAAAATAAAAATAAAATGGGTCAGACCCCAGCATTTTATTTTGTGGGAGCATTTTATTTTTTGAGGTGCCTAACCTATTTTTTTGTAGGATATATTCTTTCAATTTTCCAGACTAGGTCACTATATTGGGGGTTGGTTTGAGATGCCTGTTTTGGCTTGTCAATACTTACCACTAGCTTTTTGACGGGTGCATGAAGGGTGTCTAGATATTAAGCCTGGAATCATGTATGCTGGTGAGATTCATAATTTCATGGCGAAGAAATATGCAGACTTCCCCGTGCGCTGCCATCCACTAGAAATTGGGGGCCCCTAAGGCACCCGCATGAGGATGCTATTCTTACCCTTGGGCACCCCCATTTTTTTGTAGGATATATTCTGTACAGATCAGTTGGGTCTTGCCATTTTGGGTGTTTTCGGGTTTTCCTTCAAAGATGGTTAAAACCAATCAAAGAAGGAAACAAGACAAAACAAGATCAGCCCAAAAGAAAATGCCGGAGCACGAGGTCCAACAGTTGCAAAATGTAGGTCCAACAGTGGCCAGGTGGAGGGTGCCTGACGTCATTTTCTTTTTGTACCTGTCCATTGTGTTTTGCTTTGGTTTTCCTATCTTACCTTATGCCCTCTCATTTTATTGGCATTTTCTCCTTAGGCCCCTGCATTTTATTTTATTTTTTTAGGGGTTCCACCCCCCCCCCTGGCAACAGACGAGGGTCCTAAAGGTACCCTCCAGTATTCAAACGTGGCAATAGGAAATCCTTTATAAATGCAGGTTTCCATGGGAATATCATCTACAAATGGGGCATTTTTCAGCACGCCACGTTTGAAGTGGGCATCCACATCCCGTCTGGCATCGGATCCAGCGTTGGAATCATAGAGGTCACGTCTTGCTGTGTTGCCAAGGTTCAGCAGATGCCGCTCTCCCTGTGGGATTTGCCGCTTCGCTGCAGACGCAGTTGGGATGAAGACAGGGGCAGTTGGGGTTTGATCGGTACCGAGGCCGGGACTCTTCTCAGCCCATGGTTTGGAGATCTTGGAATTGCAGGCACCGATGGGAAGAGAGTGATGTCACTAAGATGACATCAGGTGACTAGTCGGTTTTTCTTCGATTGATGGTTCCAAGGGGGCCAATGGTTGAATGGTGCGGTTCCTGTTAACGTTGCCTTGGTGCAGGATGGGTTAACATTTCGACTCGACCAAACAGTTTTTTCAGGCAAGTTATTTACAGCGCTCAGCAAGTCGCCTCGACTCCGGGTAACATGTTGCAAGAATTGGTGCTCAAAAAAGACCATGTGCCTTGGATGGCTTGGTCTGAAAACAGGCTATCCGGCTATCCCCATTCCATCCATTTCCATCCCATGGTCCCATGGTTTAGATATCAATTTACCCACGAAAATTGCCATCCCAGTGACTCAAGCGCCAAGGCATGTCCGCTAACAGAGTCGCAGATGGGCATCGCAGGGGTCCCCAGAGATGGGTCATAGTTCCAAGATGTTGAGATTTCCGATGTATTTCTCTTCTCCACCACAATTTCCTGATATACTTATATATATTATATTATATTTTTTTTGCATCAATTTTTGGTTGTAACTTTTGGTGGCTGAATGGAGGAAAGGTGATTTTTACACAATGCTGAATAGAAAGAACTCTGTCCGAGTTGCTAATCTTGGCTATTCCAAGCCAGGAGAGCCACAACATATCCACAAGGAACCCAAGGTGATATTTTTCTGTATCCTTTCAGGTGGTGAAGCAGAAGTGGGTTTGGGTCAAAAAAATAGACACAGTTTGAATTGATATGTTTAAATCATTTAGATTCATTTAGTCATTTAGTAGGAAATCTATATGCGTGATGGTTATGAATTTTCATTGATGTTCACTTTTCATTGATTTTCATTGATTTTCGGTGATTTCTAGTAGTTAAACCATCTGATCTTGGATTATGTGACATCCAATTACCAATTTGGCCCAGTTTTTTCAGTCTTTTTGAGGTGCACTGTGGAGCAAGGGTGCATCCAAAGGAAGTCACGATGATCGACTGCGGTGGAAAGATGGCACCTGGGTGAAGCCTTCACCAGTGGAAGAGCAAACGTGGAAGGGCGGGTATGGGTCAAGTCATTAGGTACCCTCTGGTTATGTCAAAATAGCTATTGAAAATGGAGATAGAAATAGTCAGTTTTTCCCATGAAAAATGGGTGGATCTTTCCATAGCTATGTTAAATTACCAGAGGGTACCCCAATAATTGAATGGTTAATACTAAACTAGACATTCACATCTGTGGTCCCACATCGGTCTTCCATTTTGACCCACATCCATGTTGAGACAAACGTGTAGCAAACGTGGAAGGTAGTCATGCCTGATTTTGCCTGGAATTTTGCCCCCGATTCTGGGACTAATGGTTGTGGGTCTAATAGTGACTTGCTTGGGGTAGAGCTTGAATGTTACATAGTCATGGGTGGAAACTCTAATTGGGGGGAAAATGTTCCGAATGGCGAGAAATCACTACCAGAGGGTACAGCATATCAAGTTTCGACATGTTTCAATTATTGTGAATGTTCAACCATGTTTGGATGATCATAATCTTGGATTTGCTGAAGATGATGTTGTATTTTCCCAATTGGAAATCCACTACGACTGGGGAATCTAATCCGGGATCATTAGGGATCTACGGTGATCTTTTTTTGGTTCCCAATCAGCCAATCCTGCACCACGTAGCCATAACGGTTATTAGGCGATTCCATTGGTTAAGCCTGTGCAGGATGATCATTTTTGTGACCTGGTCAATGACCAAATAATTTCTGTAAATATTTGTAGGTCACTCTTGATAAGTTCTGGATAAAAATGTTCATCATAATGACCTGATCATGGGATAATTTGATGTTCTGTCCATCAAAGTCCATCATGTCCATCTTCTGTGATAAAATTGTTGGTGCTCACCCAGTGTCAGGCCTTGACCCTGCTTCTGTCGATGGGCTTGACGCGCCTTTGCTACCTCTGTGTGGACGAGGTCGCGGACGCGAAGCTACAGGCGGGTGAACGATGAAGCCATCGGCGACCATAACGTTTTGAAAGAACTGCTTAGTCTCCAACAGCAACAGGACAAGTTAGTAAGTGAATGTAAGGGAATGTAAGGGATAAGAATCGCCTAGTATAAGCTTAATACCTGGTGAACTGCCTTTGGTTCCAACAAACTGGGAAACCTCATCTACACTCATGGAGTTTCATAGAAATAGTGAAAATGCTTGATACGATACCCATTGCCCATCAATCTATGTAGCATGCTTAGGGATGGGATGAAACTAGGAAATGGATGGAAATGGGCACCTTGGCACCATGTCCATTGACCACTTGCGCTAACTCCCATGCGCATCAAAGTGAGGAAGAATAACCTGTGGACTGCCTCCTAACATCTCCTAACCCACCCAGAAAAAAAAAAACAAGGAAGAACTCTTGAAAGCGTGGATCTCTCCATGTCTCTCCCCTGTCCATCCATTTTTGTTGATGAATCCCTCCAGGAGGAGTTGTCAAAGGCGTGTCGACCCAGCCTGGGAGGGGTAGATCCTGATGTTGAGGCGCGGTGCCTTAGATCGCCTGCACCAAGTGTGGATCGTTCATAAAAGGTGCTGTGGCAGGTCAAAGCAGTCCTGTCTCTGACTGACTTATACTGATTTCTTAAGATTCTGTTGAGATATGTGGCTTCGGCAGAAGCTGAGCAACTGAATAGCTTACAATGCAAAGTAGAAACAAAGACAAGTTCCTCGGAAGCAAGTTCCGCGGAAGCATGTTGGTGTCAAGCCTCTGTCATGCTGGTTGACATCGTTCAGCGGAGGCTGCGGCTGATTTACAAACCAGGGCGCCTTGCTCAGATGATACCTGGAATCTCACTGATGTTTGAGATTCCACTGTGGGCTTCACCCAACGCCATAAACAAACCTACCATTTGAGGGCGGTTTCTACAACCCCATGGTACTGGTTCTCTTTCGGATGATTGAAAACCACATTTTTGTTTGGGCAATGGCTTGCATATGGATGATCTTACACCATGAAAGTTGGGGTGGAAAGGGTCGGGAGGCCAAACCTCAGGTTGAAGCACCTTGCTTTTCAGGGTCACCTTCAGTCCTGGATCGCTTTAGTTCTCATTTGTGAAACTGGGACACCTTGGCTGGGTAGTTTCAGATCTGAATCGTTTGCCATTTTTCTTAGAATGAAGAACCCCAAAATCATCCAAGTACATCCAATATTGTTGGTCTCCAAGTGATTGGTCATTGTTTCCAAGCATTAACCACTGGTTTCCGAGTTCAACTGGTCATTGTTTCATCTGGAAACCAATGGTTTTTTGGGCGGAAGCGAGGCGGAGCGCGAGCTGCGGGCAGAGCTCCGAAGGGCCCAGCAACTGGACGTTTTTGGATTGTCATCGGTCGCATAACCGTTGAGGGTCATTGTTTTTGGGAAAGAGGGGTATGTAGCCATAACCAACAGAGAAACAGGGATTTACATTGATTTACATGGATTTACCACATATATAAGATTTACATAGATTTACCACATATATAACTATAACCATATATGATATATGTCCATAGAAAGCAATGGTTTGAATAACAATTTAATGTAATATATAACCGTATAAAGCCACCAGAAGGTAAATCCAACATAATCCAACTTGAGATTTATGCTTTGACTGTAGATGGCTATCCCATAAGGTGAGACCCCCAGTGAGGTTTGTTAGTTCATAAACCCATTAAGCATAAAATAGTTATCCCCAGCAAACCCAATGGTTAAGCAAATTTTAAGTCAACTTGTTTTTGTCGCTACGTGGCAAGCCGGCAAATCCATCGACCATCATCGACCTAGATTTGGAAATGTCCAGCAAGCCATGTTTGATGAATCACAGGAGGGTACCTGGACCATCCTTCTAACTGTTTTTGTTTGACCTTTTTGGTCAGTGACTATCTTTTGCTCAAAACGCCCTTGTTCCCCACCTGTCAGGTGAGGGTTGTTAGATTTTATGTCAGCTTCCGCCTCCTCGCCTGCCTCCTCCGCCGGACCTCAGCTGCAGGCGCTAGATCGCAGCGTTCCCCGCAGGACCTCAACCACAAAGCATCTCCGAAGATATACAAGATAGAATGCCAAAAAGAATGTCAGAAGATATGCCAGATACATATGCCAGAAAGAATGTCAGAATAGATGCCAGATAGAATGCCGGAAAGAATGTCAGATAGAACGTCAGAATTGATATGCCATATAAACATACTTCCAGACAGTATGTCAGAAACTATGTCAGAATAGTGTGTAAGGGTGGGGATCACTCGAAGAAAGTAATTTTTGGCAAATCTGAAAAAACTCAAAGCGCATTTTTACGCCAAGGGGTCTCGGTGCATATCGGTGCCAGATACTTAGCATGGTGCAATGGCCCAACTAGGATGCAGAACTTTTGGCAAAAGGGCTCCCATGCTGCCCACAGCTATCAGCTGGTATGCATTTTTGGGGAACAAACTGTACGGCAAAAAAGGCGCGAGACCCCATCAAAAAGGCGCAAAAACCATCAAAAAGGCGCAAATCGGGATTTCTGCCTTGACATGTTTTTGTGACACAGTGCTTTTGTGCCACTTTCGGTTCCATAATGGTCAGAAAACAATTCTCGATTCCTAGAAGTTTTTTGGATGCAGGCAACTGGAAAAGTTCCAGCGATTAGGTTTGCAGTTGTTTTTTAAAGGAAAAACGAAGCAGACATTTCCCAAACATGGCAGAAAAATGCAAACGCGGCAGAAATACCTTTTCTTATTACCCAGAAGCAAAAAGTTCACAATTTATCACAATTTATTGTTTTTTGAATGTTTTTTGGTGGGTTCAGATATATATATATATATTTATAGGAAACAGGGGTATGTAACCAACAAGGTTTACCAGCAGAGAAAGTCAGGCAACCAATCAGAATTAAGCGACCGAAACATTTTAAGGACAGAACGAGAGCACATGGGGATTTGATCAGCAAAGTAGCAAACATTAACCTGGGAGTTTGACAACAAAACTTACGAATAACACGGGAAAACTACCGCAAAAAACAAAGGAATATAGTAATATAGCCTGCCTGCTGACTGGGGATTGCTATTCGGAGACAACATTTGGAAACAAAGCAAGGGGTTGTTGAGTTTGTATCCAACAATGATTTTCAGAGTTTGGAAGCCACAAAATTTGCCCCAGCCCCGAAGGTGGGGTTGAAGACGGAGAACATATATGAGAAAAACTGGCATTGGATAATCAAACTCTTGATTCAATATATACACTTGTGGGATGTGTTTGCGGTCGGAAAATTTCCAAAAGTAGCACACTTTTGGACATTGATAAAACCACGCACATTGGGAGACCGCCCATTTTTCAAGTGAGAAGCAGGACAGGTCCATTGTGTGCTAGGTGGTGTTTGTGCCTGCGCCATGTTGGACACAATTTCGAAAATGAAAGCTGCTGGAGGTCTGCTTAGCAGACTTGCACCCCCTAAATCTAACATGGAACCAAAACAATGCGTTTGGAAGATGATTTCTCTAGTAGACTTGGCCATGTTGGGGTTGGCTTCTATGTTAAATTGATGCACCAGCATGACCAACAAAAACACGGGAACAAAAATTGTGCAGCAAACGACCATACCCTTAGTCAAGTTTGTGCGGATATAGGAAATATATGAAAATATCAAAAATATCAGAAGGACCACTTCAGCGAATGCATTGCCTTGGGATGTGAACTACAACTTGGTGTTTTTCGGGTTGTTTTTCGGATCTCAGGCGACACGGAGGGGTGGAAGCTCACCTTGGGCCATGGAGGCCTTTGTTCCAATGGTTGCAGGCATGGATGGCGCGTTTCCTTGCAGTATTTCCTCTGAAAATAGGCTAGCCTTCCCCCAAAAAAATCGATGATCTCGATGTGATTCATCATCCTCCCCTAAATTTGCAATTGAACATGGTGTACAGCCTGTTGACAGATCCATATTTCAACATATTTCAACAGAGTTTTGCTATTTTTGATTTGTTTTTTTGGTGCATTCTGTGTTTCCAGAAAGCCGGGACAGGCAGCTCACAGGAAACGCTGTCATGGCCAAGTGCAGTACAGGATGGGATTGGTGGAGGGCGATTCCTCGGGCCTACTGAAACCATCTCGGATGGATTTGGTTGTTTTTTTAACTGGTGGTTCATGGGGGTTGACATTCTGATTTCTGAGTGTGTCTGAAAATGGGGAATGTTTACTAGGGAAAAAATGTGATAAACCATCAATTTTGGGGACTCGTATTTTCCAGACAAACCCGTATGCCTGGGATACACCTGGGATACGGCGGCAGTAATTGTGTGCGATCTGAAAATGAAATTGGGCAGAAGATACTGATGCAAGATTATCTAAGAGTCAGACTCTTTGTCATTTTCAGCAGTCTGACCTCAATAGCTTTGGATGCTCCTGACAGTGCCAGCACGTGGTGATCGATGTTCTCTTGGAATTCTATTTGCAAGTATAGTGGGATAGCGGGCCCAGAAAACGCGTAATACGGGTAAAATCAATTGAAATCACGTAAACAATCCACACGTACAATCAGATCATGTACATACGTATTATATATATATAGATGTGTATGTGTATGTGTATGGGTATGTGTATGTATATATATATATATACATATACAGATACATATATATACACATATATATATATATCAAGATGTGTATGTGTATGTGTATGGGTATGTGTATGTATATATATATATACATATACAGATACATATATATATATATATACATATATATATATCAAATGTATAAACGTGTAAATTAGTATTTCCATGGGAATTTAATGTGTGTTCCATTGGTTCGCGGGGAGGACGCCGAAGTGAGCCACCTTGACGCACGGCCAAACTTCCCGCGTTTCCATCCCGCTGAACTGTCGCACTGGTGTTGTTGGTAGATGGTTTGGAACAAATGATGACCTATGATAATGTATGATAATACCTGATAATCCGAATCCATTATCATCCCCGATATTATCATTATTTTGGATAACACATAACAAGGATTATCATGGACTGTCATGGATTGTCATGGCTTGTCATGGATTCGCATGGTTTGTCATCGATTGTCATGGCTTGTCATTGATTATCATGGATGGTCATGTTTTGTCATGCATCATCATTGATTACCATGAATTGTCATGGATTGTCATGGTTTGTCATGGATTGTCATGGGTTATCATGGATTGTCATGCATTATCATGGATTGTCATGGGTTATCATGGGTTATCATGGATTGTCATGCATTATCATGGATTGTCATGGGTTATCATGGGTTATCATGGATTGCCATGGGTTATCATGGATTGTTTTGGGTTATCATAGATTATCATGGTTGATCATGGATTATCAGAGATTATAATGGATTGTCATAGACTATCATTGACTATCATGGTTTGCCATGGGTTTTTATGGGTGATCATGGATTGCCATGGATTGTTCTATATAGTTTGTCATGGATTGTCAAGGGTTTTCATGGATTGCCTTGGGTTATCATGGATTGTCATGCATTATCATTTATTTTCATGGATTGTCATGGGTTATCATGGATTGTCACGGTTTACCATGGATTATCATGGATAACTGATAGCCATGGATTATCATGGCTTATCATGGATTGCCATGGATTGTCATGGTTTGTCATGGATTGTCATGGATTGTCATGGGTTATCATGGATTGTCATGGTTTGTCATGGGTTTTCATGGATTGTCATGTGTTATCATGGATTGCAAATGATTGTACTGCGTTATCATGGATTGTCATGGATTGTCATGGGTTATCATGGATTGTCATGGGTTGTCATGGGTTTTCATGGATTATCACGGGTTATCATGGTTTGTCATGTATTGCCATGGTTTGTCATGGATTGTCATGGATTGCCATTGTTTAGCATGGATCCTCATGGATTGTCATGGATTGTCATGGGCTTTCATGGATTGTCGTGGGCTATCATGGTTTGTCTTGGATTGTCATGGGTTATCATGGATTGTCATACGCTATCATTGATTATCATGGTTTGTCATGGATTGTCATGGTTTGTCATGGATTGTCATGGGTTATCATGGATCGTCATGGATTGTCATTCATGGGTTTTCATGGATAACCATGGACTATTATTTACTATTAATTATAGATTATTATGGGTTATCATGGATTGTCATGGGTTATCATGGATTGCCATGGGTTATCATGGATTGTTCTGGGTTATCATAGATTATCATGGCTGATCATGGATTGTCATGGGTTATCATGGATTGTAATGGTTTATCATGGATTATCATGGATCACTGATCACCATGGATTATCATTGTTTATCATGGTTTGTAATGGATTGTCATGGTTTATCACGGATTGTCATGTGTTATCATGGATCATCTTGGATGATCATGGATTATCATAGCTTATGATGGTTTGTCATGGATTGCCATGGTTTGTCATGGAATGTCATGGGTTATCATGGCTTGTCATCGGTTATCATGGATTGTCATGGACTGTCATGGGTTATCATGGATTGCCATGGTTTGTTGTGGTTTGTCTTGGGTTAACATGGATTATCATGGATGATCCAGGAGTATTGTAGATTATTATGGATTGTCTTGGGTTATTGTGGGTTGTCATGGGTTTTCTTCGATTATGATGGATGATCATGGAATATCATAGATTATCATGGATTGTTCTAGTTTGTCATGGGGTTGTCGTGGGTTTTTATGGATTGTCATGTGTTATCATGGATTGTAAATGATTGTAATGCGTTATCATGGATTGTCATGGATTGTCATTGTTTTTTTATGGATTATCAAGGGTTTTTCATGGATTGTCATGGGTGGTCATGGATTGTCATGGGTTATCGTGGATATGGGTTATCATGGATTATCATGGGTTTTCATGGATTATCACGGGTTATCATGGTTTGTCATGGATTGCCATGGGTTATCATGGGTTGTCTTGGGTTATCAGGGATTGTCATGGTTTGTCATGGATTGTCATGGGTTATCATCGATCGTCATGGGTTTTCATTGGTTATCATGGATAACCATGGATTATCATACATAGTAATGGGTGATCATGGATTGTCATGGGTTATCATGGATTGCCATGGGTTATCATGAATTGTGTTGGGTTATCATACATTTTCATGGTTGATCATGGATTAATTATCATAGATTATGATGGATTGTTATGGATTGTTATGGATTGTCATGGTTTGTCATGGGTTATCATTGATTGTCATGGGTTATCATGGATTGTCATGGATTGTCATGGTTTGTCATGGATTGTCATGGGTTATCATGGCTTGCCATGTATTGCCATGGTTTGTCATGGATTGTCATGGATTGCCATTGATTATCATGGATCCTCATGGATTGTCATGGATTGTCATGGGTTATCATGGATTGTCATGGTTTGTCATGGATTGTCATGGGTTATCATGGGTGATCATGGAATATTATTTGTTATCATGGATTGTCGTGGATTATCATGGCTTATCATGGATTGCCATGGATTGTCATGGTTTGTCATGGATTGTCATGGATTGTCATGGGTTATCATGGATTGTCATGGTTTGTCATGGGTTTTCATGGATTGTCATGTGTTATCATGGATTGCAAATGATTGTAATGCGTTATCATGGATTGTCATGGATTGTCATGGGTTATCATGGATTGTCATGGGTTGTCATGGGTTTTCATGGATTATCACGGGTTATCATGATTTGTCATGTATTGCCATGGTTTGTCATGGATTGTCATGGATTGCCATTGTTTAGCATGGATCCTCATGGATTGTCATGGATTGTCATGGGTTTTCATGGATTGTCGTGGGCTATCATGGTTTGTCATGGATTGTCATGGGTTATCATGGATTGTCATACGCTATCATTGATTATCATGGTTTGTCATGGATTGTCATGGTTTGTCATGGTTTGTCATGTACTATCACGGGTGATCATGGATTATCATGGGTGATCACGGATTGTCATTGATTATCATGGATGCTCATGGATTATCATGGATGATCATGGATTATCATTGATTATCATGGATGCTCATGGATTATCTTGGATGATCATGTTTTGTCATGCATTATCATTATCAATTACGGAAATTGTTTTGAACTGATCAATTTAACGACGGAAAAATCGAACACTGCTAAAATGGAATTGTACGATTTGTGAAATTCTCTGGGGCATGTCTTGAAGAAGACTAAGAAGACTGGCAACATCAAATCAGTTTTCATACGTATAACTATTTACAGAACGTAAATATATATATATATATACATATGGCAAATATGTCTAGTAACTGCAGTTCCCAAATACATAGAACAACAATTTAGCACTCTTTTGGCGGGATTTTGTGTTTTTTTTGTTTGTTCAGTATTCCAGTGTCAAGCTCCCTGGGATCGCTGCAGACCAACAGCCTGTGATAATGTCCAATGGCAATTGTGGGTTTTGCCAGTTTTGCCACTTTCATTGCTGGGACGATTCAACAACAACATCTGGTGACCCAATTGTCAGGTTGATGTGGTGAAGCCTACTTGGTCGACAGGGTTAATATCTGTGAGGTGTCAAAAAACTGTTCAACATGCCACTTTTTTCGCTGATTGGCGAGCAGATCAGAGATGGCGCAGGAAGCGCAACGTGTTTATTCAAAGCCTCGGCGTCGTTTTGGTCTAGCTACCAGGCCCAACCACTGATCGTTTCGGGCCACAGGAGGTGGTACTCCTGCGTTGTTTTATTTAGGACACCTTCAATAGAAATGAATTTCCTTAGACATCCTGAACTTCTGAAGCTCTTCAAACGTGTTTGCTATGTTCAATGCATATGTTCAATGTCATGTCTATATCCATCTAGAGTACTTCGACCACAGATGACCACTGTAAGAACTCGGTTGCTACCAAAACGAGGCAGCGCCAGCGCCGGATGGCAGAGCCATCTAATCCAAATAGCAGCGCCTGTTGCCAGCTATGGTGATGGGTCTTCACTCATGGCTATTTTTTTAAACCATATCAATCCTTACCCTCTGGTAAACTAGCATAGCTATGGAAATTCATCGTTTATAATAGGTATATGTTCAATAGCTATGTGAAAATTACCAGAGGGTATCGTATTGTGATTCGGGTCCCATTGAACATTGAAAAGTATACAATGGATATTCAGTGATTTTTTTTTCTGTATTAATTATTGTTTGATTGAATCGGGATGTGATCTAGATATGTGAAGTGCCATGACTGGCTGCTTGACATAAGAAAATTGTATCCGCCCATAAAAACATGGTCTATTTCTATGCAATCAGTATCTATACAGTATTCAATATGTATGTCCGGATGTGTTGCATGCATGTTTCCTACCAAGTTGTGCCCTGAGTGCAGTTGGACTTAGGGGACGTATGGAAGGACTTAGGGAAGTTAAGTTGAAGTTATATTAAATTTGGTTGTAGGTTTTGCATAAGTTAAGTTATGTTTTTTGTATTTTTTTTCTGCGTTAATTTTTGTAGTTTATTCCGCGATTTGTCATGTGCTTCTGGCAAGTTCCGTTTTTCCAGCTGAATGTTGTTTCCTTAGCTTTTGATTTCTGTAAAATTACATGCACAACATGCACAACATAAAATAATTTACATCTAAGGGCACAACATTCTATGACCGAATTTGTATAAACTTGTGGTATTGTTGGTGCCCCCGTAGTCCAATTGTCTTCCCGTCACTGTCCGTGGCGCAATACGTCCACAGTCAAAGCCACTGTGGATGCCGGATGCAAGTGTGAGTGACTCCTAGACCTTGCCCGTTTGAGCAACGATGGATGTACAGGATAGAAAAAGGTAATGAAAGGTAGATTTCGTTCCTGGTTGGGGGTTTCACATATTGATAGGTTCAAACAACTATATATATATAGTTGGGATGGTTGAGATGACTCTAATATGTGATGGCTTCAATCCACCAACCAGGTTCCAACAATAGCTCCAGCCCTCGCAGTGTTTATAATGTGCGCAGTGAAAGCCGTCGTCGCAGTTTGGAGTTGAACAGAACTTGGAAGAAATTGGGCTGATTTGTACTGCTTTTGGATGACTCGTGTCAGTGGACAAAGATGGTGAACCCAGTGAACCCTATTATAATTCCAATGATTGTGCTTGTTTGCTGATGGATAACATGGCCTGAATGGTTTTAGCCTCATGGATTTCCTATGATTTCCCAATTCGATGGTGTACTATAAATGATGGTTTGCAAGGGGAGTCAAAAATTGGTTGTGTCTTATGTTGCTTCAAGTTTTGGAATGACAAATGATCGTTGCATAGCGTTCTACTGGAATCACATGGTTTCTTTGCCGCTGTCAACCAAGGTTAACACCTCCAGCACTCTTTTTTCAACAGGCAACGCAACATTCTCATTTCGGGAAGGTTGGGCTTAGTGTCTGAAAATGGGTGCATAGTCTGAAAATGGGTGCATAGTTATTTAATGTTATATAGCCATATTATAGCCGGCCCAATTTATGGTCATGTTTCATAGGAAAAACATATTCTGATTCACCACTCGAAGGGGAAGACCGCGATGCGAACGGACAAACCCGGTAACAGACCCGTTAAACGGAACACGGAACGCGGAACGCGAAGTCGAGGGACACAGCTCCAGCTTTGGTGGAATCAAGATGTTTCAAGTCTCTATGGCATCTATGGTTTTTAGCCGATGCTTCTTAGTCCTCCTTGGAACTCCAAGCGCCTTTGATATCTTGGGAACGGGCCATGATCAGGTTTTGCAATTCGTTTACTGTCACAAATCGTGAAAATGCAGATGGAACATGTTGACACCAACTATAGGGATCTACTCATACTCTAAGTACGAACCAACGTTCCTATGCAGTTGCATGTATTCAAGAGGTGATGCTGCGACAATGTTTCCACACCATGACCAAATTCGCAGAACAGAGTACAGAGTTTCGTTGGAAAGCCTGATCTCGGCTACTTCAGGAAAGTCTGGTTGGATGGTTGAAGATGTTGAATAATGTGGTGAAACATGGTGAAACCATGTAAGCCGAATAATAAACCCACCATTGGGGGATTATAGAATATTAAAAATATAGTTGTTTAAAACCATCCATTTGTGGTCAGAATAGAGATGGCTTGTAATTGGGATTCCAGCAGTGTAACACTCCCCGAAGTAAGATCGAAAGATGGGAGACCTTGAAATCCTGGGGAACAAACCATCGTCGTCTTTACCATCCTGGAAATATGTTTGTATGCATTTAGTATAAGGTATGGTTTAACTTCGAATTTACCAAAATATAAGTTGGTTTACTTAAATGATCTTAAATGGTTTTCAGATTAATTCACATGATATTTTACTGATATTTTACATTACAGTAGGACATATTAGACATGGTATGCAATATATGAATATGATGATGATGATGATGATGATGGTGATGGTGATGGTGATGGTGATGGTGATGGTGATGATGATGGTGATGGTGATGGTGATGTTGATGGTCATGGTGATGGTCATGGTGATGGTGATGGTGATGGTGATGTTGATGATGATCAATATGATCAATATCATCAATATCATCAATATGATCAATATGATCAATATCACCAATATCATCAATATCATCAATATCATCAATATCATCAATATCATCAATATCATCAATATCATCCATATGATCTATATGATCTATATGATCTATGTGATCAATATGATCTATATGATCAATGGTAACGAATGAGAATATATGATGATATATTATTTATCTATATATATATATATAATTATATATATATATCTAGGTGAAATTGAAACATCTCACCATATTTCCCACTGGTTTACCTCATTCCTAGCCTCCTTGACTCTAGGTGCGCCACGGCCCCAAAGACGGCCGCCCTGGACGCCGGGAGCACCACAAGTTCGGCGCCGCCGAGCGGAAGGGAACGTGCGCAGACGTGGCGGTGAAGCAGGGGGAAAGCATGAATCAATGGGGGGCTCATGAGGATTTCATGCAGATTTCACGGGCATTTCAATGTTTGGTGGGGATTTCGTGGTATTTTAACCAACAAAAATGGGATTGAATGGGGTGCAGAACAAATCAATGAAATTTAACCAACAACAATGATGGTGAAGCGGGATAAAACTGGGACAAACATAATTCTAGATAAGTTGGAACAACCTAACTGCGACCTATCTGAAATGATGATAATGATCGTTAGTGGGAGACACTATCCCCAAAGGTCTTCGTATTTTAGATTTTCTGAAATTTGTCTACAGTTTATCCAGATGATTTGTGACGTAAAGATGGTTGAATTGATTAATTTCATAAGGGGCAAATGAATAAATTATCGTAAATAAAGGACAAAACAATTTGGTGCCGCAGGAAACGGTTGAAATATGTTGCATTTCTTGGTGTTTTCGAATTTGCTTCAATTAGAACCTCAGGCAGAGTTGGGCAAAGGGCAACGAAATGCTAGGGGCTTGGATCCAGATGATGGGTGTTTCCTGCCACCCAAAGCTTTCCACCGCATCCCCGCAATCCAAGACATTTCAAGATCTTTGACGGTTGGAATAGTTGCGCCGGAGGTACTACTACAGATTTCACAAGCTCATTGGAAAGGCCAACTGGCGTAAATACATCGAGCGTGGCTTAGCAGCAGAAGCCTTGTGTGGAGTTGGCAATTTTTTTTGACTGGCACAATGCGTTCTGTGCTTTCCATCCAGAAAACATGACAGCAGCACTCATATTTTGGTTATTTTATGTTATTTTGTGCGCATGGTTCATGGACACACTTTTTCATTTTTTTCAATGTGTTTCCAATTAGTTTCAATTAATGTGGGTATGGATTAATACCTATTAATACCATTTTTAGGGGGATGAACATCCATTTACCAGCTATTTTGATGTTCACCAGGGGTACAAGGTTTTGACACACTGCCATGTAAAAAAAATCGTGTGGTGCTCGAATCTTGCATTGAAACATGTGGAAGTTGATGTCCCAAGTCATCGGAATCGAAGAAAAACCTCGCCCCCAAAAGGCAAAGTTCAATTTGGATCCGCCAGTGGTCGTCCCTTCAACTTCCGAAAGCAATTTTTTCCCCATCAAAAAACCTAGGAATGTTTAGTACCATTGAGAAAAATACAATAAAATACATGGGCTCCCAAAGCAGCTGCTTGATGAATCTCTCAGGTTATGTGGCCCCACGCACCATCGAGAATCGCCAGAGGCGCTGCGTCGAAGTGTCATCTTCTGGAACGAGATGAAGATGTAAATATCCGCCAGCAAACATATCTAAATTATATCGACTTGGTAGCTCTGCGTCTTTGATTTCCCAGTATGTTCATATATGATTTCATAGGTGATTATCACTTTTCTCCAGTGATGGATAGACAGGCCGTTCACATGCTCACGGCTTGATATGTCCCGTTAAAGGGGGGCCGGGTTTCACCAAGTTGCTGCTTCAGCACAGGTGGATTCCGACTCCGTTCCCCACCTACACACAGGGGAAGCACGCGCACTCGTGGAATTGGCGTTTGCCCAAGGCAAGGGGGGAAGGGGGCAGGGTTCATCCTGGGCATGGCATCCACAGAAAGGATGCCTAGGTGGCAGCGGGTCCCAACTTCAATCACCGATATGGATTGGATAAGAGGCAATTTGAGTCGCCGGTATTCATGAGTTGAAATGGCCAGAGCTTTTGAGATCTTTTGAGCCTTCGATTTGAGAAGGCTTAAAGAACACAGTTCCTGGATGAGACAATCGAATCTTTCTCAGAATTGCATTCGAGCTATGCAGGCATTGGCTGCTGCAACCTCATCAGATGAAGTTCTGGAGGTGCAGCCAAGGGTGGAATTGTGGCGCGTATCAAAATTGAAGATCCTTTTTATTCCTTTTTACAGCGCAGATAGATTGGTAATTTTAGTATAGCACTACTAGTAATTATATGTATTATTATTATGTATTACTATATGTATTGCCGTATTAGCTCTTCACCTTTAGGGCTACACAATTTGAAGCCATACTGTACCCGGATTACCCGGATTACGGTCCAACGTTGGGCCACGTTTGGGATGACATTTTAGCATAGAAAAGCCGCTTTCTTTGTCTCAAGGAGGATGCTCAAGCTATATCGATTTCTCTGAATTTGGAATGATTTGGAGCTCAAAATGATATAAATGATTGACTTATGTTTTCCATTTCTCTGAACTTGGAAAGATTTGGAACTGCTCAAGCTATAATTGACCATATTTGACCATTTTGGGGATGGTACGATACTGAAAAGAATCAAGTGCGTCCACCGGTGCCCTAGTTGGTTTTTCAGTTACCACTCCGAGGTGGTCTCTATCGAAAGCTTTGCATGTATGTTATACATACCCTTCATATACTCTAGTTCTTGAACGTAGCTATGGAACATCACCATTTTTAATAGGTAAATCATGGTACATCATCACATTTTTTAAATCATCTATGTCTAAAAATTACAAATGGGTAATTGTCCATAGCCATTAATGTGGGTAATCTTCATATTACCCATAGCTATGTTAGCCAAAGGGCACTCTTTGTGGCTTAAACCTCCATGGGTGACATCTCGGTACCAGGCCTGGATCCTTTTCAGGCACAAGCACCCGAAAAGGCCCGGTATCGATACGGTAATGTCACAGTGCCACGACATGTCACGAGGCCAATAAATTCGACCAGCTACCTGGACAATCATCAAACATCAAACATCATCATGGTCACTAGGCTGCCGGCTTCCAGATGATGTGTTTTTCTTCGTTTTTTCCATTGTGTGTTTTCCCAGTTTTATGAGAGTGCTTTTCTCGTGCCGCTCTATGGTCAATCCCATCATGAACCTCCACTGGCAGGACCTTCCACTTCTTCAAAGTGTTGAAGAGGCCGTTCTGCAGAAATCGCGGATGTGATGTTTCTTCCCACGAAGTCCACGTCTTTTGTGTAATGTACACATATCTGGGTAAATTATAACGACCTCACTGCGACCTCACTATAATCATAGTTAGTAAGGGGAATCATCCCCAAATGGCCTTAATTCAGTTTAGTGAATTATTATAATTTACCCAGACATATGACTTCATATGACATAAATATACATGGACCATACACATGTGTGCATACCATTGTATTATACATGTATTTATACATACGTGTATATGTATAATATATATATATGTGTGCTACACAAAGCTAGTTTGAATGGGATGTTGACTCGTGAACAAGTTTGTGCAGTTGATACGTTTTTCACATGTTTAAATGATCATTTGAATCATTTGTATATATGTGTATAGTTCTATGTAATTATGCATTTTGATTTTATATGTTCTAGTTCCATGTGTTTACTATTTATTGTATTTGTTCGATCATTTGTTATCATTATTATTACTATTTGTATTTACATGTAGACCTAAATACATATTGCCAGTCTAAGGTGTGCATGCTTTTGCGTATTTTCATCTTGACATGAGACATGTTGGCAGACTTGTATGCTTTCATATATAGATATATTGTGAATCTATTATGATATATTTACAGATGTACGTGAAGATGTCTTGTATCAACGCTGGTGTGTGTTGAATTTCAATCATGTGCGCTTCTATCGGTGTTTATGTTCGCAATATGTAAAAATTCTGATAGAAGAAACATAAACTGAGACTTGGATACAGTGACAAATTACATGAAAACTCTGACATATTTTCCCTGAGATTTTCCCCTTTGTCCCTTGGATTTTCCCTTGGAACGATCCATGCTTTGCATTTCAGGCTGGTCGATGTCGGGGGCTGTGAACAAACAGACTGGCGCTTACGCTTCATCACGTTTGGGCTCCTGGAGAAGGGCGACATGTCGGCTCCTGGAGCATGGACGACGTGTTCGATGTCACGGTGTCCCCACTGTCATGAAGTAAAATCATGTACCCTCTGGTAATTTAACATAGCTATGGAAAGATCCACCATTTTTAACGGGAAAATCCACTATTTCAATGGCCATTTTCAATAGCTACGTTAAATTACCAGAGGGTAAAATCCCTCCATGCTTTGCGCTTTGCCGATTTGCACACAGCTCTAAGGTCCAGATTGCATCGGAAACATCGCAAGGTGTCGCTCAAGTGGGAGCAGAATTTTCCTTTCAACGAGACAAGAGCCTGGGGATACCGATCTGTGATGATCTGTGCATGTGCTTTGTCTCTTCAATGTGAATGACATATGCACTGTGTAATTAAATCCTGAGGGCAGATCCTTCTTGACTGGCACATGAAAACACAAACCACAATTGATGTCAGCTTGTTCGTCAAGATTTGAAGTGCATATAGTGGCCGCAAATCTTTTGTTTGGACAGAAACAGGTATTTTGATGTATTTTGCATATACTATTTCATCGGCATTGGTATGAAATGGTTCCTTGAATACCTACAGCAATGGGTGGTCGGGATGTGTGTTTTCCATTTTCAAGGAGTTGCAAGGACGGAAGTCATGTATTCACTGGAAAATGGCAGCCTCTTTACAAGATCAGTACATTTATCTACAGGACATTACCAAACAATATCCTACATAGCATGTTTAATTGGGAATAGGATCAAGCGCCTTCAATGTACCTACATACATGACACTCAGGCACAACATGACTACGCTCTGATAAACTAACATAGCTATTGAAAATTGCCATTTATAATAAATTCATAGTTGATTTATATAACTATTGAACATATTTGAACATAGTGATGTTCCATAGTCATGTTCTTTTTTTACAAGGCCGGCTAGCTATTTTTGGTCAGCGTCGCTGCAGCGTTTCGTTGCCGTTTTTGAGGTGATGAACCTTCCCCGCTTGGCAAAGTACTATGCGGAGTTGCGCATCACCGATGAGTTGGAACATGTGCGCAACGGCTACGATGGTGAATGGGATTCACCCCTGGAGAAATGATGGGAATGAATGGGATATTCATGGGAATATAATACAATAATTATATCCCATCATTCTAAATCATTTATAGATATATGAACCATTGATATATACATCCATTATCATATATATATAATATACCCTGTGGGTTATGACTAACATAGCCATGGTATAGATATCCCATGAAAATAGATGGTTTACCGTTTTCCATGGCTATGTTAGTCATAACCAGATGGTAATATAATTTTTCATGGGATATGTAACCAACCATCCAACTATAGTCATGAGTTGGATTATACAATTACCATCTGGTTATTTAACATAGCCATGGAAAATCCACCCATTTTTAATAGGTAAACCATCTATAAATGGACCATTTTCCATGGCTATGTTAAATAACCAGAGGGTATATGTAATGAGTAGTTACATTAGTTACTCATAGGGGGGATTGTCATTGTTACATTGTTACATTGTCCACCTAATTGGGTTTAATATACCGAAGATTATATCCCATTGTAACTGATCCATCATGATTTAATGATCGTGGGATGACCACAAGCCATATACCATGCTTTGACCAGACTATGCATTCCAGGGGGAAAAACAAACTTATTGAAGTTGTCAGTGGTGGAAACTGTTTTCAAAATATGATAAGTCATCCCAATATTGTACCAGATGTGTGAACCAGTACCACTTTGTAAAGTGCTTAGTTTGAAACATTTATAACTATATCACGGTGTTGTTTGATTCAATCAATGTCTGTTATATTCCATTTTGTTTGTCTCTTGTATCAATGTATCCCATCCCTTCTGGCATCATGTTTGAGCACTTCCCATTCTGTTGGGGTCCTTATTTCAACATTGTCCAAGTTAGCACGAAGTTTCTCTTCCTCTTTGTTTGACTTGTCACTTATCCAACATCCTATATATCCTATTCTATCCTATTCTAATCTATTCTATCCTAGTATCTGATTTCTAGATACCCTCTGGTTATTTAACATAGCCATGGTATAGATGGCCCATGAAAATAGATGGTTTACCGTTCTTAAAAATGGGTGGATTTTCCATGGCTATGTTAAACAACCAGATGGTATTTCTTAGCGCCGCCGGGTCCCTGGAAACCTGGGAAACACGCTGGCCGTGCGCCCGCAGGTGTCCCGCTTCCTTAGGAAGATGCTTCCCAGGTGCGGGGAGAAGGACAACTTGCATGATATTACCGTGGGATATAGTATGATATAGTATATCCATAATAGGAATATTAGATGATGTTACTGTGGTATGATTTATACATCAACTACGGGGATATTACTGTAAGAGTGATAAACTAAGCAACTTGGAATGTGATATGATGTGGTGGGGTGATCTGGATGCATACATTTCAAGATGAAAAACGGTGGGGTTTGTGGCTCGGATGTAGGGCCATCAGTTCCGGGGCCTGCAACTTGTCGCATTTGTGGCATGTCAATGACATGTCTATCCACTCCTTGAGATACACCAACTATCAACACTAGTGTTTTTCTCGGTGAGAGTGAACCCAATAGTATATATACATGGGGGTGTTGTTTGAAAACAGATGGCCCAAACAATTGATGGTTGGTCTTTATTTTATTCCATTAGGACAGCCAGAAATTGATCCAAAATGCCAAAATCCACACTCCACCATGTTCACAACCTGATGGTCCTCAGGTACACGTCACACCAGCTTGCCTTGACAGCCCATGCCTTTGGTATCGCCAAACTACAGGACGGGGGAAGGGGGCCCACCAGGGTACAAGAAGTTTGCCCGTTTTCATTCTCCCAATGGTCATTGTTTCAGAAAGAAGAAAATACACCACCCGGTATCACTTGGCTGTTTTGCCTCTCAATACTTAGCACTTCTCCTTTACTCTGACAAGAAGTTGGATAAAATTGTCCTAGATCCAGTGCCAAGATTGCCGGGAATTGCACCTCGAAACGGCCATCAATGAGATTGAATGGGAGAATGATCAACTGTTAATCCCTTCGTCCTGATTCTAAACATACTAAAACACCCCCAGAAACCATGATTTAGTAGGGGGGTTACACACGTTTGGGATCTTTTTATATCTTTTTTGTGTAAGGGAGTGTTTAATATGACCTCGGGCGTGGGATGAATACCATGGCAACGTGTGGATTTGATCCACCTAACACTGGCAACGGTCCAGGACAAAGACATGATGTCCAGAATAGCCAGACTCATTGCGTGTGGACTCTCAAGAGATGCATCATGCCATGGCACCGTAAACCGTGGACTTGTTGCGAACAAGGAGGTCCTTAGGCCCTTTTGAATCCTTTTTTTGGTGGGGGAGGAAAATGTCATAGAAAAACTAATTATTTAAATTTGAGTATCTTCAAAGTTGATTGTTTGACAATGGATATTTCGCAAGAATTTGAGATCCGAGTTGTGATAACGGAATATCCAAGCAGGAATGGCAGGAGCCACAAATTCAAGGACAAGAACGGATTCCCGTATCGCTTTACAGGGCTCTGTTTCAATCCAATGGCGTTTCTTGAATCTTCTCATGTATCAACAGATCCCACAACCACACATTATCTTGATCATTCTGATCATTTATCATTCCATATTATCATATATGATCCCATTATATTCCAATATACAAAGTATATGTATATATATATCCCATGTTACACCTGTTGTAGGTACCAATGTCTTCATTTCCAGGGCCTAGAACCCCCAGAGCGATCTCATCCATGCCCAGGCCGCAACTGAATGAAGTCACGCCACTCGAGCTGGTACGACTGGCCCAGGTGGGCAGTCGAGCTCGTGCTGGTTGAAGACTTGATACCATCTGAACCCATTTGATTAATGTTGTTCCATTATGTTATGTAAGTCCTATAATGTTATATTATATTACTATATGTAATTTCTAGCAGTTATTATTGATTACTAATACCATAATAGTTGATTAATGTTGATTACATGATAATAGCCATTTGATTAATGGTGTTCTATTACGTTATGTAATTCCTATAATGCTCTATTATATTATGTAATTCCTAGCAGTTATTAGTGGTTACAAATACCATAATAGTTGATTACATGATAATAGCCATTTGATTAATGGTGTTCTATTATGTTATGTAATTCCTATAATGTTCTATTATATTATGTAATTCCTAGCAGTTGTTAATGGTTACTAATACCATAATAGTTGATTACATGATAATAGCCATTTGATTAATGGTGTTCTATTATACTATGTAATTCCTATAATGTTCTATTATATTATGTAATTCCTAGCAGTTATTAGTGGTTTCAAATACCATAATAGTTGATTGCATGATAATAGCCATTTGATTAATTTTGTCTATTATGTTATGTAAGTCCTATAATGTTCTATTATATTATGTAATTCCTAGCAGTTATTAGTGGTTACAAATACCATAATAGTTGATGACATGATAATAGCCATTTGATTAATGTTTTTCTATTATGTTATGTAAGTCCTATAATGTTCTATTATATTATGTAATTAATTCCTAGCAGTTATTAGTGATTACAAATACCATCATAGTTGATTACATGATAATAGCCATTTGATTAACGTTGTTCTATTATGTTTTGTAATTCCTATAATGTTCTATGACGTTATGTAATTCCTAGCAGTTATTAGAATTCCCAGCAGTTATTAGTGGTTACAAATACCACAAAAGTTGATTGCATGAGAATAGTTATTTGATAAATGTTGTTCTATTATGTTATGTAATTCCTATAATGTTCTATTATATTATGTAATTCCTAGAAGCTATTAATGGTTTCTAATACCATAATAGTTGATTACATGATAATAGTCATTTGATTAATGTTGTTCTATTATGTTATGTAAGTCCTATGATGTTCTATTATATTATGTTATTCCTAGCAGTTATTAGTGTATACAAATACCATAATAGTTGATTAATGTTGATTACATGATAATAGCCATTTGATTAATGGTGTTCTATTATGTTATGTAATTCCTATAATGTTCTATTATATTATGTAATTCCTAGCAGTTATTAGTGGTTACAAGTACCATAATAGTTGATTACATGATAATGGCCATTTGATTAATGGTGTTCTATTATGTTATGTAATTCCTATAATGTTCTATTATATTATGTAATTCCTAGCAGTTATTAGTGGTTACTAATACCATAATAGTTGATTGCATGATAATAGCCATTTGACTAATGGTGTTCTATTATGTTATGTAATTCCTATAATGTTCTATTATATTATGTAATTCCTAGCAGTTCTTAATGGTTACTAATACCATAATAGTTCATTACATGATAATAGCCATTTGATTAATGTTGTTCTATTATGACTATGCTTATTAGGCAATGTAGTTTCTACTATCAATCGAAACATAGATGTCATCTTTATCTGTCAGTGGCATATTCAGAACTTGTCCGCGACCGTTGCGACCCGCTGATTCGGGATGGCAGGAATTCCTCATCAATTCATGCCAGGGCTCGGGGAATCCTCGTGAATCTCGTTTTTATGTTTGTCAATGGCAATGACCTGGAAGCAAAGAGGCATAGCCTGGTTGTATATTTTTGCTGACAATGGTTGAAGGTCTGCCAGAAATCTGGCAGCCTCAACCTATCATGTTCAGCGAAAGGTTAGGCCAATGAACATCCAATGAACATCCCTAGAATTCCCTAGTCTTATTGTACGTTTTTCAGTCATGTTTTGCAGGCACTTGCCAGCACCGAAGTTTGCCACTACACACTCTTGTCGCAGATCTCGGCTCAGGTCGGGAACTCAGCACGGGAATATGTTGGATCCAAAGGTACCCGGCCTGGTAAACACAGCTATTGACAATGGCCCAGTCGAAATAGTTGATTTACCCATTAGAAATGCTGATTTTCCATAGTTATATTAGTTCACCGGAGGGTAAGCGAAAAAAAACATGTGCAGTATCAACTAACAAACTCATAACAGTAGATCACATATCATCAAATATCCATTAAATATATCATAATACTGTGGATGGAAAAAATCCTGCATCACCTTGGATGGTTGAAAATCCTATACATAATGGGATAAACCACCTATTAACTGGTGCAGGATTTCTTCCGTCCACAGTTTCATTAAATGTCCCGTTCGTTCAATATCAAATGAACATAATTTGAACTAAATCTAAATCTAATTGGAGCCCCAATTGTGCTATACTTATTCTATACGTTTAGATAGCTGGTCTTCAATACCCCTGACATGGTAAGTCGCTCGAGCATCATGTCCGCAAGCAGCAATTCGGCTGAGGTACAAGTCCGCGTCCAGCAAGCCGGTAACGCCGGTAACGCCGCTAGCGGCGAGGCAGGGGAATGTCCTCCAGCGCTTCTGTGGGTAGTATTTTTGTCAACCAGAGAGGAGTTATTGGTGGATACTACCTTCCTAGTCTGGTTGGTGCTTTGGAACATGTTTAATATTTTCCCCAAGAGTTGGGATGATTTTCTCCAATCTGACGAACTCCATCATTTTTCAGGGGGGTGGTTGAAACCACCAACCAGTAGCTGGCTGAGAACTCCCCTTGAAATGGACAGAAATTGGGGTGATTTTTAACGTTGCCCGAGATTGACAAACCTAGGTCCGATTGAGGGTACATAGTATGGTTCGAAACAATGGCTATTGATTTAATGAGTGGAAGATTGGAAAGGGTTCAATAGCTAATAGCTATGATACCATACTTGATGACTCTTGCTGATTTCAAACATGATTTCAACCATGATTTCAAGCATGGTCTTCACGAAAGTGCCTGCATTTTTGCCGGCAGCCAAATACCATCAACTCAGACCTGCCAGCCTCTCATGGTCTCTCTTGAGATGAATGACCACAGATAGTTTTTGGCTTTAAACCCAGTGCCTCCAGCCCACACTGCAAACTGGAAACGGGCGTGTTTTAGAATTTGGGGGCTCTTTTCGAGGGACAGTTGCTTGATGTATATATATAAATGTTGTTGTTATTTCCACAGTCGGTGCAATAACTGTGCTTGGGTTCGAGAGGCTTCACGCCATTTTGCATGTTCGTCAAATCCCCATTTGCTGTTAATAAAAAGGGACACTTGTCAAAATATCCCATTAATTAAGCCATTTCAAGCCCATTTCATCCCATTTCATTGATTAAGCATCATTAATCCATCCAATTTCGGGCCATAATACATCATAAAACCATATAAAATCTAAAAAACCCATGTTTTCCTGGCCGAAGTCCTTCAGCCGTTGGGCCGTTAAACCGGGAATCGCCAGGTGATCCCAGGCTCCTGTCCTGACTTCGCTCAGCTCATGGACCTTGGAGATGCCTTTGCCCAGCTCAAGTTTCAGGAGAGTTCCGGCAGGGCGGCATGGCAAGTGGAGAATTCGGATGAGTCGGATGCCCCCAGTAAAAAAACATATCTATACTATATGTCATACTATATAATCTATATATGTATATGTTGTGTACATATTATACATATATATATGTATTTATACAATATTATACCACAAGTAACTATGTTACGTGGTAAACAAAAAAAACAGTTATAGATGGGATGTAAAATGTTATAAGCCACTTTCTAGGTTCGATGCACATCCAAGCATCATGAGAGCAGACCTGTTAAATTTCATGGTCGGGTCATCATGATAACCTGTCGGAACACATCGTTGAACAACCATTGATTTCCAGAGTCTTTCATGGTTGTTTTTCTTTGGATTCATTTGCTGAGTGTTCAATTGATTTGGATTATTCAATTGTTATTGTTCTCAATTGGTGAATCTATTATTCGGACTAGTGCCAATTGGTGGATATTTCTACATCTGGGTATTCTAATGGATTAATTTCTACATCCATTGGTGATTTCCAGTCACATTTGCATTTTGACCTGCCACGTTTCGCATGCTTCGCATGCTTCCCACTCCAAGCGCAGGATTATTCCTTCTTCGAGATGGTTTCCTTGCAGGTGGATCGGGGAGGAAGTGATGGTGGGGAATATATCCTCCCAGGGGCCTATGGCCGCAGATGTGGGTCGATTAGAACATATTAGAACCATCATCCAACCATCGTTTTGCCAGATTGTTTGCAGTGTCCTTACGGTTTTTGAGGAGTCGGGTCTACCCTCAGAATCCCGGCTATGGTCCATATTCGAAGAGAGTTTCATAGTTTCATGTTTTTTTTTACTCTTGGCCTTGTTTTTGCCAAACCTGGAAACAGGTTCAAACGATTGAAATGATGGGGAAATTTTAACATTCCCAGAAATTGATTTGAGGGAAAATCTGCAGGAAACCTTGATATTTGGTGGTAAAAAACATGGGTTATCATGGGTTCCTGTAGATGTTCCCTTTGAATCCATTGAAACATCGTTAGACTATCGCCAGGCGCAGACTTTGCTACTCGAGGGCCTTCCTGGTCCCACACCGTCACTTGCCTACGATTACAGTAGGTGGGCCTCCGATTAAATCGTGCGCGTTGTGCATTTCCGGGATGTTTTTAAAGATGTACACTCTGGTAAACTAACATAACTATTGAAAATCACCATTTATAGTGGATATTCCCATGAAAAAATGTGATTTTCCATAGTTTTTTGTTGGTTTACCAGAGGATACCAGAGGGTATGCTGTATACTTGTCACGACTTGTCCACATTTGTCCAGTGTTCAAGGCCCAGGCAGCCTGGTTGCTTCTGGTTGAACAGTTACCCTCTGGTAAACTAACATAGCTATGGAAAATCACCATTTTTAATGGGTAAATCCACTATTTCTATGGTCATTTTCAATAGCTTGTTAAATTACCAGAGGTAAGGGATTTGAAGGGATTTCATTGAGAAGCTGGGTTATTGCGTTTTGGCAAAGTTGGGTTATTGCTTCCCTTTCGTTTTTCATCAGAATGAGAATGCACCTGAAAGCAAACACTTCGATATTCTGGCAAGTTGTCCGTCATTTTATTGATAAATTGTGGGCATGGGTTGAAGTTAGGGACCATCTTGGGGCAACTTGTGATCCATGCTTTGTCCAGTTCAGTCGAAAGGGGCATGTCACTAAGGCCTACCTTGGCGAAGCTGTGCCAGTCCATGACCAGGCTGAAGGCCGGGAGATGGCCCCAGTGAGTCTGTACAGTTTGTTTTTGGCCATGGAGCATGTGGAAATGTTCAGTGGCAGTGCCCATATCATGAAAATCATCAAAGGCTGAGATGACTACTCCAAGCAGTTTTGCTTATGCTTCTGGCGTTTAGGATGTTGAAACTGCTTCCCACCTGCTGCCAAGCTCCGAATCCCCACCAGTTCACTGATTGTCTCACTGCTTAACAGCGCCTTCCTCCAAGAACACACACCGAAATTGAAATGTGCTATGGCCGTCATTGCTTTAGCCGTAGAGAGATCAGACTTTAGAATTTCAGTGGTGGACAACCAGGTGTTGGCAGCCCCTTACTTGTTGATATGTGTCGATTATTAGATTTGATCAAAGCATATCAACTTATCAATCAATGGATCACTGATGATCGGGGTAGAACGTTTGGCGTGCCGCAAATGCTAAGCGATGTCTAATTCCTTTCATAGGGATTCCGAAGCATGAGTCAACCATTGCTTCAAGCATGTCTTTGAGACACTCCCCAGGAAAAAGATCAAGGCATTAGCCCCGAAGTCATCCAAAGTCTATCAAAGTCTCAGACTGACTTTGGGCATTCATATGAGGCTTTGTTTGAACATGGGCTGTACCCCAAAATTGGCATTTTGAGGACGTCTGCGGATGGGAAAATGATGAGAAACTGCTGGATTTAGATGTACCTGTGTACCCAATGTTTCGACAAACCCATATCTGAATTTGATTGAAATTGGACTTAAGCTACTATTATGCTATCTATTGCTTGTCAGTGTATTCGCTCGCAGGTCCCATGTTGTTCGTGGGGAGATACCACGAAACCAATCTGGCAACCTCTTCTCGCCCCATAGCATAGCCAACATGGGTTTGTCTGAAAATAGCTTGGTGAAACACCATGTTACGCCCACATTATGATAATTAGTGTTCATCATTGTTTCCTTGGGTTAAATATGTTAAATTGCATTTTTTTGGGGGGTGTATATGGGTGCATACACCACTTTAAGACAAACCCATCATATCATCAGTTCGGTTCCCCAGGTGCACGACATTCGGCTCTTCGAGGTAATCTTGGCGCATGTGGGCGAGCATTGGTGCGCCGATCAATTCTTTTTTTTTTTGAGTCACTAAACTATCTATACATGTTTGATGTTTGAACATGTTTCATGATTTTTGATCATGTTTTATGATCTTTGATCATGTTTGATCGTTTTTGATGATTTTTGATGATTTTTGGTCATATTTGATAATTTTTGCATGGTTTTGATCCTCATTTGCAGTGTCCATGGCCTTCCGGGCCATGATGGGCTATGACGGCTATGCCTATGCCTTTGTGCTGCTATCGGCAAAACATTGACAATGATGAGTATATTTAAGCGGCAAATTTTGGGATGGTGGCCAGTAGAACTTGATAAAATTCGGGATCCCTTAAAATCTTATTCTAGGGTATCAAGGAGGTTCCAAGGGTATTTCATCATGGAACACCAATGAGTTCCAAGTTCTCAGTAAAACTAGATAGACATGGCATATACATACAGGATTGCACGGAACATGTATGTATTGAGTCATAGAATCATAGAACATAATGCAATATATTGCAATATTATAGATAATAATAATATACTTATATATATATATATTACATGAGTACGTACCCTGTTTGATATATGTTCTAAATTGCATGTGCTCATCCGCTATCCCACAGCTTTTTCAAAACCAGTCGCTGTTTCAACCTCCAAATGATCAGCCCGAGGTACGACTATCCAGCGACCAGTTTGGCCCAAATTGGCTCTGCCTTGTCTCCCGTGATGCCACGTGGAGAAGTGGAAGATCTGTGCCCTAACGACGGGTGGCCGTTGCCGGTTGCGAGCTTCGGTGCCGGTTGCTTTAGTTTGGCCCCACAAAAAACTAAAGATTAATATCACCCACAAAGACCCAAAAAGAAACATGATCCCCTTGATATATTGTAGTTCTAAACTTGGCTATCTTGGAGGCCCCACTTTTTTCAGCAAAGACAGGTACCGCAAAATGTTCAACCAGATTCGACAGGATCGTGACACACTGACCTGCAGGCACCGGGAAGCCAACGTTGGGGTGTTGATCCGAGAAGCCAATGGCACCGGGATTTCATCAAAGAGTTTGATGGAAAATGATGGCCCATTTATAGATGTACATATATACCCTCTGGTTAATTATTTAACATAGCCATGGTATAGATGGCCCTAATCGAAATAGATGGTTTACCGAACGGTTGACCGTTCTTAAAAATGGGTGGATCTTTCCATGGCGAACTGTTAGTCATAACCGGATGATGTAGCGGCACGGTTTGTTCATGTTTCTTCCATGTGCATTGCTGGGCACCAGTTGCGAGCTATGAACAACCCAAGTCCTCCAATGTTTGAACAGCCAATCTCCGGGGGCGCTGGCAGGGGCGTGGCTGCAGCTGCGTGCTTCATGGCGGAGGTTGATCATAAAGGTACCTGGTCAGCAACCTGACCCAGGTCCCAATGATAAGGTCCAGCAACGATGAACTCACCGTCAAGAATATGATAATATATCGATATGAATTTATATGAACATATATGAACCGATAAGTAAAGTTTTACTGACTGCATACGGTAGCATGAAACGGGGGGATATCAACCAGGAAAAAAGAAAAAAGACTGTGATGAAACAGAATCCGGAAATGAATGTCTCAGGTTGATTGGTGGTTGTACGTTGTACTCCACTGTCTTGCGGTTGTATATACTAACGGGCTGGTGTGCCCACATTTTGATTGTGCTTCATTCCAAAACTGGGGTATAAATGAGCATTGCCATTGCCCATTTATTTCTGAAACGAAAGTCCGACTTACAGTGGTCGCAGTCAGTTGTCGCGGCACGTCAACGTTATAAGGTTCAAATCCAGGTGTTGCCATGTCCAAATGAGGATGGATTTTGGTGTTCAGCAGGGGTGGTAAACCCAGCCATGCCCATTGGCCCATTGGGACGACAGCCATGGGAGGTCAGTTTGTGCCCGGTTTCTTCCAGGCGAACTGGATATTGCTGGGTCGAGGATTGAGGATTGAGCGATCGAAAATTATGCCATGCTTTGATTGGAAATTTAGAGGTACAAGTCGGATATATATATATATATTATATTATATATATATATTATGAAAGTGTTAAAGAACACTTAGGTCGATGTGCACGCATTTGTGCTCATGACGCTCAGTCTGTGGTTCAGAAGGGAAAAGCCAGCTTAGCCAGCCCAGGGTGATATTGCCTAGCCATATCGAGAGGCTGCCGCTGCAGGGACTGAAAGGACCACTTCTTGGGAACTTAGTGCTACTACCCCACCATCTACCCACGTGGATGGTAGGCGGAGCCTAGAAAGGTTCGTGTGAGAAAAGAGAAGAGCTCAAAGCGGTCTACGACCCTTTGAGAAAGCCAAGAGCTCAAAGCGGTCTACGACCCTTTGAGAAAGCCGTGGAGAGATGGTGGAGGGCATCAGCCGAAACAAAGAAGGAGTTCCCCAATGGAGTGGGGAAGCAGCGAGCTTTCAAGAATATGAAGAGCAAGCGCTCCAATGTGAGCAATCCATAGCCTATGGGAAGAGGTACCTGTGTGGGCCAAAGCTCATACAGGAAATGAGTGGTACGGCAAGGAAGTTTGTCACTGGAAAGAGGCCGGACTGGCTGAGCTTCAGTGGAGGAGTGACATACCTGATGCAGCACCTGAGGAAGAGCCTTGGAAGGCCACAGATACCAGAGCTGTCGGAGTATCTGAATAGATACTTCAAACAGAGCAAGAGGAGGAAGTTTGAATCGATGAACCAGTACATAGTGAGAAAGACAGAAGTGTATCAGAGGGCCCGACAAGCACTTGCACGAGTGCTGCCAGACCAACGAGCCAGCAGCCGGTGGGACGAGGCTTCATGGAGGAGTTCCACGTGGCAACCTTCGAGGAGAAGCGCTACCTCGTGGCGAGATGACTGGTCAAACACCGGCCAGAGCCAGCGAGACCAGAGTGAGAACAATGAGGACCCATGGGCACAGCGCCGAAACAATGAGGAAGAGGAGTCAGAGGACTTCCAAGATGCCGCCGAAGAGTGGGATGCACCCAGCCAGTGGCACAGCAGCTACCAAGGACAGTGGCACAATGACCACTATGGACCATGGGGCACACAGGAGAACGAGAGATGGCTTCATGAGACGCCAGAACTTCTACCAGATTTCCTGCAGGGTTGGTACCTGCTGATGGATGCCAACTTGACCAGCTCCGAGAGGAACCTGGTCCAGACGGCAGTACAGGGAGACTTTGGAAGCGAACGAATCGCCCAAGAACTCCGCACCCAATGGCCAGAAGAAGAACTTCGTGACCACGACCAAGGAATGAAACAGGCCAGCTACTGGCAGGATGAGGTAGATGGAGAACCCATAGGTGGAGAAGGAATGACGATTCAGAGCCTCCAAGAGGAGGGTATGAATGAAGAGGGATTGGCCATGATGGCTGATGCAGAAGTACAGGCAGAAGAGGCAATGGCAGTGATCGAGAGGGCGCAGAGGACGCTGAGAGAGGCAAGGGCAAAGCAACACCAGGTGAAAATGAACCGACAATACTACAAGACCGAGGTTGAGAAGTACAAGAGCAAATCAGGGCCCATCAAATGCTTTAGGTGTGGAGGCAATCACAAGATTGCCAACTGTCCAGACCGACAGGCACCGAGAGCAGGAGAGGCACAGAAGGCAGAGTCAGCACCTTTTGTCTGCTATGCCCGAGATGAGGCCGCCATGGTGACGAACCAGGACGCCATGACCACCGAAGAGGCCGTCCTGAAGGGCTATGGCATCATCGATGGTGGAGCAACAAAGACTTTGGGTAGCGTCCACGCCCTAGAAGCCGTGGCCGCGGAGAACTTCCGCAAACACAGTGATGATCGCATTCTGGAGATTGACCCAGAACAGAAGCCGACTTTCGGCTTTGGAAACTCCAGCCGCAATCAATGCGTGAGCACTGCAAAAGTTCAGATACAGGCAGGAGACCAGAAGGGCATCCTGCA
This sequence comes from Cladocopium goreaui, assembly GCA_947184155.2. Classification (NCBI taxonomy): domain Eukaryota; class Dinophyceae; order Suessiales; family Symbiodiniaceae; genus Cladocopium; species Cladocopium goreaui. The sequence continues at coordinate 403,209 of CAMXCT020003223.1, forward strand.
GGTACATGCCTTGGAAGAAGGACAGGGGCCTGTGTTGCTGTCAATCAGTACTTTGAGGTCACTGGGCGCAATCATAGACTTTGAGGCAGACCTCATCGTCTTTCGGAAGCTTGACGACCGCCGAGTGATCAAGGCCCTGAGGTCCCAATCTGGACACCAACTTCTGCCGCTGACTGAGAACTTGTACAGCAACTCTGTGCAATGTCACAGCGCGGTTCCCAGTTTGAGTAGTTTTTGCTAGGGACAACTCCTCTCTTATCCGAGGTCTGACGGAGAAAGGGAGGGAGAGGAAATTTTTCAGGCCAGGGTTACTGAACCAGTTTCCACTTTTAAGGGGGAAGAAGCTGAGGCTGGTAATGGTGGGTGTGTGTGTGGACATGGACAAACAAACACAGCGCGCACTCTCACAACACAGGACTCACACACATGGACATGTGACCACCACCAGCCGTGAAGACACTCACAGCAGGTTGCAGAGAGCGGAACAACTAGATAGCCATGCCGACCGTCCATGCCATGAACCGTCATCAGCTCCAAGAGGCTCTGAAAGAACTAGGGGAGGAACCTCCTGCCCAGTGGAAGAACCCAGAGCTGAAGGTGAGACTGATGGAGGTGGAGGAAGAACTGGGCATCGACAAGTTGCGCCGCAGTCGCCACCACCAAACGGAATTGATGACATGGGTGACGCGCCTCAACCAGGCCATGAAGAAAAAGAGAGCACTCCAAGAGTTTTGCCAGTCGGATCTGGGCCTTACTCTGAGTGGTCAGGAAACGATCCCGGTCCTCCAGAAGCAAGCCATGGAAAAGATCTACCTCTTGACAGAACCAGATGGCCAGGACCCGATGGGTTTTGGACAGCATGCCAGCCTGACCTATGCCGAGGTCAAGAGTCAGCATGCGGGCTACTGCACCTGGGCGCAGACCACAGCCAGCGAAGGACAACACAGCCTGCGACTTGGCAGGTTTGTCAAGTGGCTGAACATGGAGCCCAAGGACCAGGTAAAAATGCCACACTACCTGGCCAAGCAGTATGTCAAGTCCAAAGGGGAGACCGAGACCTGTGTGAAGGCAGAGCCAGAGCCCAGCGAGGCACCGACCAGCTCAACACAAGCCCTGGTCGAAGCCCAACACATGATGACAAAGATGATGGCGACCATGGAAGAGATGAAGGGAGAGTTGCAAGAGTTGCGCGAGGAGCGACCCCGGAAGAAGACCGAGGTGAAGAGCGAGGCCAGTTTCAGCCTGGTGAGCAACCAGCCCAAGTGAGTGACGTAGCATCGGCAGCAGGCTTAGTTGGTAGCGTAGAAGAAGAGTCACCAGAAACAAACGAGAAAACTGTGACCACTATAAGTGACTCCATGGCTCGGTTTTTCGAGCAAGAATCTCAGAATCTGGGACCAAAAGCCTTTCAAGAACTCCTCAGCAAAGAGACTGTCCTGTTGGAAGTGGCTTGTTCACCAGAGAGCCGTCTCAGCTCAGAGGTTCAAAAGGTTTTAGGTAGAGAGACTGCTGCAGTACGATGTTCACACTGGAATGGCTGTGATCTTGAAACGGGCGAAGGGGTTAAACACTGCATCAAACTCATTGACCAACTGGACCCAGGGCATGTTTGGTTATCCCCGGAATGTGGCCCCTACTCACCCATGCAAGCTATTAACCAGCGAACACCGGAGCAAGTCGCTGAGCTCGCTGGAAAACGGAAAAGAGCCTTGAAACAGTATGTGGGTGCTAGTTGCATTTTTCAGTACTGTTGCCAAAAAGGTATTCATGTGACCTGGGAACTTGCGGAGAGGTGTCAGGCTTGGAGGTTACCCATGTTGCAGAAACTGATGAAAAAGTACCAGCCATACACTGCCGTGACACATGGCTGCCGAGTGAACTTGCGTGACCCCAGAACCGAAACCTTTCTGCACAAGGGTTGGAAACTTATGACCACACATGCACATCTTGCGGACACGATGAACCAGAGATGCAATTGTGCACCGGGGTATCAACACGCGAAATGTGATGGTGGTATAGCTAGAAGTACCGCGTACTACACACCTGAGTTTGCGAAGCGCGCTGTGAAACCAATTTTGCAGGAGCTCACACACGAGAAGCTCCTGAGGGAAATTGATGGCCGTACGTGCCTGCCATGCAACTTTGGGGAAGGAATCGCTTGTGTGTGTCACAGTTTGCGTGAACATGCTGTTGAAATGAAATGCGGTGCCTGTGTGGTGCCCCATGCATCTGAGGAAAAAGTATGTGATGCGCAATCACAACAAGACCCACCACGCGAACAACAGCCCCCTAGGCAGCAAACTGATGGAACAGACATGGACCAGGACAAAACGGAAACAAACGCCGAAACAGAAATGGCATGTGGGGTTCAGCAGTTGAAAAACGAAACAAACGAAGAGGAGATCAAACGGAAACTGTATCTTCTCCATGCTTCCACAGGACATTCAAACACCAGAAACCTTGTGACGGCACTACAGAAACGTGGAGCCAGTGCTCGCATCATCCAACTTGCTAAGGATTTCAGGTGTTCAGTGTGTCACGAAGGGAAGAAGATTGGGTCAAAACATGTAGCTTCACTGGAACCTTTACCCCCAAAGTTGATGACCATAAGTGCGGATGGGGCCAAGTGGAATCACCCCGTTTCTCATGAGGACTATGAGTTTGTGGTTGTCATTGATGAGGGATCTAGGTACCGAACTGCCAAAGTGATGAAAAAGGGGAAACACCAAACCATGAATGCCGGTCAAGTTGTTGAATACCTGAGGGATGGTTGGTTTCAGTTTTTCGGTACCCCAAATGTGTTGCGGTTAGATCCTGCGGGGGCTTTCAGGAGCCGGGAAATAGAACACATGTGTGACCAACATGAAATTTACCTGGACGTGATACCGGGGGAGGCCCACTGGAAATTGGGAACTTGTGAACAAGCTGTGAAGGGGTTAAAAATGGTTATGATGAAGTTGGCTGAGGGAGACCCCGAAAAAGACCCCGAAGATTTGTTGACGGTTGCGGTGAAGACCTTTAATGAGAGAGAGATGGTGAGAGGTTTTTCCCCCTGTCAACATGTTTTGGGAAGAGCCCCCGATGAAACTGGGAGATTTGTCACCCCTGAAAACCATAAGGGACATGAGTTGATGGTTCCTAACCCCGGTGAAGATTGTGTTGAAGGGATCCAATTGCGCAAACAAGCCGAACAAGCTTTGGCGGAGTGGCAGGCTGAACAGAGAATCAACCGAGGGATGAACTCTAGGGCGAAACCCAAATATGACTACTATCCTGGGGACATGGTTTATTTTTGGAGGAAACAAGTGAGTGGTAAGAACCCCGGAAAGAATGGTATGTTCATGGGACCCGCAAGGATTTTGGCCACCGAAAAACACAGGGATGGCTATGGGAACCTCAAAGAAAGTAGTTCGATTTGGTTGGTTAGGGGAAGGCGCCTAATCAAGTGCTGTCCAGAACAGTTGAGACCTGCCTCAGAGAGGGAGGAACTCCTTGAATTTTTGGGGAACCCTGAAGAAAACAAAGCCCCCTGGAATTTCACACGGGTGGCAAGTGCCTTGGGTGGAAATGAAATGGATGACATCACGGGGGAGATCCCGGACTTGGCAACTTGGCAGAGAGACCAGCAGAACTTAGTGCGACAAAATCCCAAGGTGAGACATTGGGGCAAACGACCAGTCGACCCAACAAGAGATGGAGGAACTGGTGACCCTTTTAGCAGTGGAAGTAGGGGAGAACCCAAACACCTCAGAACCAGTGGACCTAACAAGGGTTTAATGGGAGAACACCTCGAAGAAGCCTGGTGGATTCAGGTCCCTGATGATGTGTACCACGAAAGTAAAGGGGAACATTTTTGGGAGAACCCCGAAGCCTCTGTCCAAATTGAAATTCCCGTCCCGGAAACCAAAAGAGGGATGAGTCGGATGGCGGAAGATTTGGGGGGGTATTTTGTGAACCAGTTGAAACGCAGGGCTGTTGAGGTTAGTGAAAAGAGATTGACCCCGAAAGAAAGGGAGGAGTTTCGGGAAGCCAAACACAAAGAGGTCACTAACTACCTTGCAACCCAAGCGTTTGAAGCTATACCCCCCGAGTTGAGACCCTCAAGAGACCAAACCATTGGGATGCGGTGGATTTTGACTTGGAAAAGAACTGATGATGGGGGATATAAGGCTAAGGCCAGGGCCATTTTAAAGGGTTACCAAGATCCCATGTATGAGTTTCGAGCCACAACAACACCGGTCATGACACGCCAAACAAGACAGCTTCTTTTGCAGGTGGCATCTTGGCGACAATGGGGTGTGAAAAAGGGAGATGTGAGTGGGGCCTTCCTTCAGGGGAGGGAATATCCCAATGAATTGTATTGTGTTCCTTGCCCCGAAATCCTCGAAGCTATGGGATTAGGCCCGGAAGAAATTGTCAAAGTCAAACGGGGTTGTTATGGATTGGTGGATGCCCCCCTTGAATGGTACATGACTATTTCCTCTTATTTAGAAGAAGAAGGGCTTACTAAATCTTGGTCGGACCCCTGTTGTTGGATGTTCAAGGTGAATGGTAAGTTGAAAGGGTTGGTTGCGGGACATGTGGACGATTTCATGTTTACTGGGGACCCCAAAGACCCGGAATGGTGTGCCTTGGAGAAAAGGATCCAACAAAGATTCAAGTGGGGAGAATGGGAAGAGAACAATTTTGTCCAGTGTGGGGTAAAAATTGAAAGACAAAAGGATGGTTCATTTCACCTGAGCCAACAACAATACCTCACCAAGGTCAGCGAAATCTGTTTGAGTGCGGGTAGGAGAAAACAAACCAAAGAAACAACCACTAACAGAGAAAAGACCCAGCTCAGAGGTCTTTTGGGAGCTTTGAGTTGGTACAGCCAACAATGTGCACCGCACCTGTCTGCATCAGTAGGGTTGTTGCTCTCTGAAGTTACCAATAGCAATGTTGAGACAATAGTCAGGGCCAACAAACTCCTGTATGAGGCTAAGCAAAGAAAAGAACATAAGATGATCGTTCATGCCTTTCACCCCAATGAAAAACTGGGAATGTATGTTTGGGCTGATGCTGCTTGTCAAAACCGGAGGGACGGAAGCAGCACCCAAGGGATTTTTGTGGGAATAGCCCCTGAACGTTTGTATGAAGGGTATGTGGAAAAAGTAACTCCGGTAGCTTGGCACTCAAGTAAGATAGAGAGGGTTTCCAGAAGCCCGGGAGCCGCAGAGGCGAGAGCAGTAGTATCAGGAGAGGACTATCTGTTTCATGCTAGGTACCAATTTGGAGAATACCTTGAAGCGGAAACAAATGTTTTTGATGTTGACAGTACGGTTAATCGGATACCTGGTTGTGTGATATCTGATTCAAGAAATGTTTTCGACAAACTTCAGACGGAAGAGTTGTCTATCAAGGGTCAAGAGCGTAGGGTAGATCTTGAACTCCTTTCCTTAAAGTCAGCTCAAAGAAACAACGTTGTTCGGGTACGGTGGGTTCACTCTGAGGCCCAACTTGGGAACGCTCTTACAAAGAGTGGAGCTAAGGAACTTGAAATGTTTTATCAAATGGGTGGAACCTGGCGGATCGTGAACGATCCTAAGATGAGATCAGCCCGGAAGAGAAGGAGCGAAGGGATGGAGACCTTTGAAGGACACACAGAAACAACACAACGCGCACAAAACATACATGCTGACGAGTGTGTGTCTGGTGACCCCAAAGTACCGTGGAAACTGGAGGAACCCGGGGGCATGAAAGTGTTAAAGAACACTTAGGTCGATGTGCACGCATTTGTGCTCATGACGCTCAGTCTGTGGTTCAGAAGGGAAAAGCCAGCTTAGCCAGCCCAGGGTGATATTGCCTAGCCATATCGAGAGGCTGCCGCTGCAGGGACTGAAAGGACCACTTCTTGGGAACTTAGTGCTACTACCCCACCATCTACCCACGTGGATATTATATATATATATATATTATATATATATATATATATTATATTCTATAGTCTATAATGTTCTATAGATTGGTTATTTTGATTTTTATAGTTTTCTTGTGTGGTTACTTCTGGGTTCATTCTACATCCAAAACCACTAAAGAGTGACCCCCCAAAAAAAAACTCAGACGTTGCCACCCGGGCTGTAGCACTGCACCTGACAGGCCCTAGCTCAACGCCTGATGGGGCTGAAAGATGAGACCAGGGAGTGCTCGGGCCACAGATCGATATCAGTGATGGATCAAAACTGATCGTGTATAAAAATTGGATGTGAAAACCAATTATATACACACATTTACTTTTTTGAATATCTTTCCATTGGGTGATTTTGATTTCAATGTCATTTTGATGATTAGCCTCAGCCAATTGCTGAAGTTGTCCGTTTTTTCTTCTGGTGAAACAAAATTCCGGACCACCTGAGATGCCTAGCAATTGGGGGCATATCCCTAACAATGTGGGTAAAACAATGCCATAAACCACCCATGACTGGGAATGGTTTATACCACCTATAAAGATGGTGATTTGAGGGTACATGGGGCCCCAACCACGATTTAATTTTGGTTACTATAACTTGACTTTCACGTACCTCGAATTAATCTTATACCATACTACGTTTTTGTTTATCCTCTTGGCCACGATTTATTGTTTTCTATATGTTTTGTTTTTGTGTCGTATTTCACATACAAAAATGCTTTCAGCATTGATTTTTAGTATTGCAGGCATGTTCCTCAGCATCTCCCTTGCTAGGTTTGTGATTCTTTCTAGGGCTAGGTCTGTGATTCTGGGTTTGTGATTCTTTCTAGGGCTAGGTCTGTGATTCTGGGTTTGTGATTCTTTCTAGGGCTAGGTCTGTGATTCTGGGTTTGTGATTCTTTCTAGTGCCATAGGACTTCTAAGAAATTTAAAGGAACTTTAAGGAAATTTAAGGACGTTTAAAGATTTTTTGAGATTATAGCTGTATTTGTATACCAGTAGTACCGCACAAGGCGGTGACGGAAGTTTCAGAATAGGAAACCGATAGGAGAGCTCGGTTGTTGTGAATCACGGATGGCAGAGCGAATCCACTGACGACTGAAAGGTGGTTGGAGTTGTATTTTTTTGGAGTGGTTGCAATGGTTGAGACGGTCACCTCTCGCTCGCTCTCTCTCTCTCTCTCTTATACCCTTCTTGCTTGTGCCTGCCATATGAACGTCCTTAGCACAAAACTTTCGTCCTGAAAATTCTTTACGATTCCATAAATTTCCTTAAATTTCTTCAAATTGCTTGAAATTCCTTCAAATTCTTTAAAATTCCTTCAAATTCCTTAAAATTCATGTTTTTTTTTTTAAATTCCTTAGATTTTTGTTTGGAATCTTTAGGATTCCTTAAAATCCCTTAGAATTCCTTAGAATTCTGTAGAATTCCTTAAGATCCCTTAAAATTCCTTAGAATTCCGTCAATTTCCTTCAAATTCCTTAAATTTCGTTAAAACTCTTCAAAATTCCTTGCATACATGCTGCCTGAACAAATCAAATCATGGCTTAAAACTAGCGTTTTTTTGTTGTTGAACCGTTTGCAAGCGTGATTTGGATCAATAAGTTTAAAAAGTGGTGTCGTACCCTTCTCGATTTGAGGGATGGTTTATTAATGTGTATTATTGTTTTCCCCACATTACATCCCTTTGTTTCAGGTGTTCTAATGATCAATTGCAGTTCCAACTCTGGAACATTCTGGAACTCTGGCAACAACTAAGTACGAGAATCCTCCAAAGTTCTCCATCCCAGGTTATGACGTGGCCCGTGTTACAGAGATCTTCTCCAGAAGATGCCTCCTGCCGTGGGATCGGTGGAGGTTTTGTGATGCGGCAGCAGAATTCACTTTTCTCTATTGGATGATATGAAATTTTGCAGGACCCCCTCTGAAAACCATGGTTTTCGGTTTCAATTTTCCCTCAAACCGTTCGATTTATTCTCGCATTCTCTGGGTTCTCTCATTCTCAATGATTCTGATTGCTTTTATTGGTTGCTTGCAGAAATAGTGAAAGAGAATGTCGCAAGTTCCATGGCGGACATGATTAGCCCATTCCTTCGCTGCAGCCAATGGTTTTTCTATGTTTTTCTTCAGACTTCCTCATGGATGGCAGGTTAGAGTGATGTTTGTAGTTGAATGCCCAGAACTCAACAGCTTGAAGGATTTGGGCCCCGACTCTGGTCAAGCCCCTACGCTTGATGGATCGATTTGGGGATGATTCCCAAATATTATTGCACATGTCGATACATGTCGTATACATGTGGTATACAATAGATGTGGTATACTCATCACAATAGCCATACCGTACCATACCCCTGAAAATGTTCAATTCCGATGTTCATACACACTCACGGATGTTCAGGGGCAAGATGATGAACAAACGTCGCCCCTCAGGCCCTGAGGACCACGCGCTCTTTTCGACTCTCTGTCGCTCGGGCGGATGGGATGGATTGGTGACCTGATAATCATGTTCTCCGCCCAGAAATATGGGGATTTCACCAACAAAAATAGTGTGTTAACCAACAAAAATAGTGATTGAAATGTTCAAGAAGACCAGGATTTATCCATGTTTTTCAAATACATGTACTGTAATGGGAAAACGTTTCTTGGAAAAATCAGCTAATGGATGAGGATTTTGCGAACCCAGTTGGTCAATAGGAGGGGAACTAATTGTCCTCCCAGGAGTGGTTCAAATAGATGTATAGCCTAATATCCATTGTGTCTCCATCAAATAGCATAGTTTTCAAAAGATTGATATCAATTTTGTCTCCATCAAATAACCATTATGATTGCAGGGCCATATAATACCATATTTAGATATGTTTAGAATATGTGTATATATAAATATATACCGTTATATACCATGAAATATCCATGGTATATCCATTGTGTATCCATTAATAGAGGTCGACATTTACACCGGCACCTGGGCTTCTTTGAGCCTGTGGACTTTGTCCGCTTCACCCGTGGCCCCTTGGCGAGCCGCGCTGAAAATGTTGAAGGGGAGTCTAGGGTGCCAAAAAAAACATCATTTACAGGGACTTGCAGCATCAAACATGTGGATTTACAATGGATAAATATGGATAAATGGTGTTGATTGGGTATTTAATCAGATATATAATTGATATATACTAACTTGCATTGAACCATCAAATTTTGGGATTATTTCACCCAAGAAACTTGCAAATTATGGAGAAATGGTGGGTGGTTGATACTCGTTTATACATTTGGATCTATTTGATTTATTCGGGATTATCAACTGGCCCATGATTGATTCTCACCTTACTCAAGCAGACCAAAATTATGAGATTTAAAGTACCCAAAGTATCCCAAAGTTAAAGTGCTGCTGCCGGTCAAAAGCAACGCCAAGTCAAAAATTGATTCCCAAAGTCTGAAACCGTCCTGCCGAGGAGCGAAGGTTCTGGCTGTCTTTTCCAGACATTCATCATGAATTCATCATTAATTCATCCCTTCTTGGCCTAGAAGAATATGTTATATCATGTTATATCTTGACCAGCGGTGCATACCGGTTCGAAGTTTTGTCGGTCTCTGACCAGAAGGCCCATAGAGCTGGGTCGATGGGTTGGGTTTGTTCCAAAATGGCATCATATGGCAAGTACCCAAATCACCAAAGGTTGCCCGGTGACTTGTTGCATCTTGTTGCCCAAACGGAGGTTTGGCTGCTGCCGAGTCGGGTTGCCCAAGCCTCATAGCGGGGAGCTCGTACCATGCGCTCAGTGCTGAATCCTGAAACTCATCCGACCACCGCCCCAAGCAAGCCGCAGGCCAGCCTGTAAAACGAACTTTTGCGGGAGAAATCAAGCAACAAATAATACAGCAAAAAGTTTAGTAACAGTACTGATAAAGGCAATTAACGGAACATACAGGTAGAAACAAATAGGCAAACAGTTGTTGTTCCAGAAGCCATACGATGCTGTGAAACCAAGGTATCGGGATGAGCGCGTGACGCACGCCCTGCCGAAGTGGGCACTAGATGCCCAGTTCGGGTCCGGGCAGAGCGACCGTGGCCAGGGTATACATTTGCCACCACAAGTCTGAATACATGCTAAGCTGCTAAGCGTTGACCTACCAGCTGATTGTAGCACCTTCGAAGTGTTTTTTATGTTTTTTTTTAGCAGCGAAATTCCGCCAGGAGTGGTTTGTTTTGAACATAGGGTCAAGATATCTCATGACAACAGGGTAGAGTAATCTGGAGTATGGGATTAATCGTGTTAAAAGATTGTATTCTAGATTCATCCAGATCCCATAAAAACTGCGGTTTGGCAGCAAGAAATTCTGCTTTGAACGAGTTATATAATGATAATATATGATAATATAATATATATATATACAGTTATTATGGGTTCCACAAAGCCCAGAAAGTTCGATACATAGTTCTGCCACCAGGATGGCGGCAAGTCGTCGGATACATCGGTCGACACATCTTTACAATGAGCACCTCATGTGGGAGACCCTCTTCCTAACGTGACAAGCTTGTTTAAATCCATTGTTTCTAACAGTGCAGGTGTTTTTCCAACGACAAGAACATGACATAAGGGGTGTACTTCCGCCCCGCATTTTCCGAGGCTCAGAAGCGACACAAGGAGTTCTCGCCACACGATTGGGTCCCTTGGCGGATCCAATGGGATGGTCATTTCCAGGGGAATCCGTAAAGCAACACCTCTGCACCCTGAGTGCCTATGTATATAAAACGCGACTTGTTGTTGGAGAAGTGCGCGGTTATCATGAAATTGTTTTCCAGCCAGAGATAATTTAAGTGGACTCAATGGCCCCAAAGGCAAAGTCCAATCTCTGGAATATTGTTCACTATTGATCTCAACGTTTTAGTAATCTATGTGCACATTACCTAGACATAGAACATCATAGAACCTGATCAGTGGAAGCGCTTTGGCTATGGCCCTATGGGCCCAGGATGCCTTTGTGACCTCGCTCTCCAAGCTTGGAGCCAGCGATGTGCGTCAAAGTCAACTGCGAGAGATGGGTCCAGCGGCCCAGGTTTTTGCGAACCGACACGACGGGAGTGCTTTGCATCGTGAAAAAAAGAACAAACCATGGTTTGGACGATCCGCAGCGATAAATATTGATGCAAAATGATGCTAAACGATGTGAATGATGCTAAATGATGCTAAATGATGCGAAATGATGCTAAAAGATGCGAAATGATGCTAAATGATGCTAAATGATGCTAAATGATGCTAAAAGATGCGAAATGATGCTAAATGATGCTAAATGATGCTAAATGATGCTAAATGTCTCTAGGTATGATGAAGATTGAACATAATTTGTGATCCAGACTAATTGAATGGCACTTTGATTGAAGTGGATCATACAAAATCGCTTCCTGGCACAAGCCAGTGGCCAATGTAACCCCGTTGGATGAAGACATGAACTAACAGTGTCAAATTGGATTATAGGCCATCGCAGTTCCATTGGGAGGGGATCTATAAGGAAAACATGAAGAAAAATACATGAAAAATAACAATTAATGATATGTCAAGGGTGTCGACGGAGGTTTTGAGTGCCAGTCGCATCTGACGTAGAGACTCTGTCAGAATATGCCAGAATAATATTGGGTATGAATACCTATTAATACCATTTTTATGGGAATGAACATCCATTTACCAGCTATTTTGATGTTCACCACGGGTACAAGGTTTTGACACACAATATGTCCTTGGACATGTTTCCCCTCTGAATGAGTCAAGTAGACAGCCATTGATTTTCTGCTTGTGTTATTATTCGCAGTGTCGGATTCTCGTCCTATCTTGTCCGCAAGAAAGAACAGGAAAGGAAAAGAACTACCCTCTGGTTATTTAACATAGCCATGGAAAATGACCCATTTATAGATGGTTTACCTATTAAATATGATGATTTTCCATGGCTATGTTAAATAACCAGATGATATGTTTGAGTTATTCCAAACACCAAACGGAAAGTCCTCCTTGACATGTGTGCGAGCAATGGTTTTCGCCTTTGGTCTAGAATATGAGTCATTGTCTTGTTTCGTCCTCATGTTTTAGCCGGCCTAGGTCCGCCCGTGCCTTCGGAACCTGCCACGTTCTCCGGCGGTCAAATGGCTGCAGGGGCCTTAGTACTGGATCTGGTGTACCATTTAACGTCAATTCATTGATACAGAATGATACAGATACCATTGGAATCCATTTCATACCTTTTGGTTGGAAATCATCGAAATAAACATCTCTGAGTATCAATATGAGCAGGAAAACCCATATGAAATTTATGGAGAGTACGTGACCTCTTTTCCGGAGACGGAGAGTCCTTTTGCTTCGGCGAAGATCTGGCACGGACGACCCAGGAAAGAGCGCAGAGCGCCAGCTGATGCAACTCGCGCACCGCGGGTTTCCCTCGGAAAAAAATGGCAGGGGCCCTGCAAATGGTCTCAGTTCTTTCATCTCGTAGTGCCATGTAGTGCCCCAATCTTGTGGTTTCATTGTAATAGTTCTAATGTGGGTGAAACAATGCCATAAACCACCCATGACTGGGAATGTTTTCTTTTTTTATCACCTATATATGGTGATTTGGGGATGGTTTAGTATTGTTTTACCCAGATTATTTCAATATGAAAACGTGAAACAACTATATAATATCATATTCGTTGTAATCTTCTAACCCCGGAAATGGTTTCTGTAGCCTAATTTTCTGCAGTACCTAATGTTGCGCCTAGATTTAGGATGATTTAGGACACTGGACACTGACAGGTTTGTCATCCTGACGCATCCCAGACCTGATGCATTGCGTCCCAGGGTTCCTGAGTTGGTTGATATTTCTTGATGTGAAATTCATTTCTGAGGTTTCAACTGGTATATAAATGTATATAATGTGGCATATCTCCATGAAACCTCCCATTCTATGATATTTTTTATATATGTTTCACGATTTTCCAGGATGTCCATGATGTCCTTGTATTGTTATATATATATATACATAGAGCAGTCACAACAGGCCCAGAGTCGCCTTGATTCGCAGGACGGTGGCCTTGGGTGTGACAACATGACTCTCATGGTGGCTTGGACACTGGTGGACAGCTTCGCTATCCCCGAGCTCGTAATTTAACATAGTTATACAATGTTATTTAATGTTATATAATGTTATATAATGTTTTAATGTTATATAATGTTTTGTTTATATAATGTTATATAATGTTTTTTAATGTTAAATAATGTCTTTTAATGTTATATAATGTTATATAATGTTTTTTTAATGTTATATAATGTTATGTAATGTTTTTTAATGTTATATAATGTTATTTAATGTTTTTTTAATGTTATATAATGTTTTTTTAATGTTATATATTGTTATATAATGTTCTTTAACATTATATAATGTTATATAATGTTTTATATTTTTATATAATATTCTTTAGTGTTATTTATTGCTATGTCATGTTATGTGATGTTTTATCATGTTTTATCATGCTATATAATGTCATATGATGTTATACCATGTTATATCATGTTATATATTGTTGTATAATGTTTTTTAATGTTATATAATGTCTTATAATGTTATATAATGTTATATAATTGGTCCATTGGTAGGAATTACCTCATGATTTACCTTGTTTTACATCTATTAACCATACATGATATTCCATATAATTAGCTATGCTAAATTACCGTAGGGTACATGCAACCTTCCAACAATAGTGTAAACATAGACTGTAACTGTGTGCGAGATGGGATTTGTGTATGTTTGTGTGACTGCTGCTGATCTTGCTGAAATCCAAACAACAAATTTTAAGCCGAAAGAGCTGTGGTTAAAAAAATATGGCCAAAAGATGCCAAAAGGGTATGTATGGGGGCGTTATATACAATAAATCAATTTATGTATTAATATATATATATATATATACACACACTCTTTCAGACATTGATTGACTTGGGTGCTTCCAAATCCTGAACACAACCGATTTCTCTATTGTTTTTCCCGGAAACCCATTTAGGTCTTCGGCCGCTTCGCGCTTCTTCACCGGTCCCGGTCCGCATCGGCACCACGCCAGAGCTGAGGTGATTGAGCTGCAGTCCCAACAATCTCAGCGTCGACAGGCGCAGTGGCTTCAACCCTCTGGGTATTTGTTACATAGCCATGGTATAGATGGCCCATGGAAATAGATGGTTTACCGTTCTTAAAAATGGGTGGATCTTTCCATGGCAAACTGTTAAACCAGATGGTAAATAGTAAGCAAAAAACCATTCCAACAAAACTGTGAAAAAACGCAAGAATCCGCAAGGTGTGTATTTCTGTTTAGGCTCATTTTTGATACAGAGATTAATTCATGGTAACTCCATAGTATACCCCCTGAAGAGCAGCAGCTATGCTGTTCAAATGGGGCTGCCATGGCCAGGAATGGCTGAAAGGAACCAGCCATAAAGCCATGGTGACGATCTGGGGATGGTGCTGCTATGGCATTGGCTAAAAACCGCATTGAACAAATGTCTTGATAAAATGTAAAATGTGGCTAGAATCTCGATCTCGTAATCCTGAAATAGAAATCTTTCCATGTACAGTAATGTACAGCTATTTCAAGCTCGCCAACGACGAGTTTGGAGCGCCCAGGCAATGCCCTCGCCATCACCGCGCTTCTCCAAGGCCTCTGGGTGGGAAGTCCCAAATGGGTTTGCTGCTTCAAACTCATGTAGGCGTGCTACGGATTGTATTTGGCCATTTGGCGCATCTTTGACCTCAAAAATCTGCTCATCCGAATTCAAGAGCCAATATATCAATTTTGAAGGGAAAGCAGGCAACCAGGTGCCAAGAGCACGTTTGAACAGCCGTTCGAGTTCGAGGGACCCCAAAGGAATCCACAGGGGTGGGTTGAAACGAGTGTTGCCAATGAGGGGGAGTGGTCTGCAAAAAAATCCGCTAGGCATTACCCCCTTCTTCTCGACGTCGACGAGTCATGAAGCGACAAATCCAGCGGAAGTCCAAAGCTTGAGCTGGCGACCGCTGTTCGAGGGTGTGTTCAGTCAGTCAAACGGTCAGCACGTGGAAAAGCCACGTCCTGAAGCGTTCTTGTTTTGCGTGGTCGAAGCCCAGATCTGGACATGGGTGATTCCAAACACGATGGGAGGACTGGATATGGGTTTTGGATGGTTTTGGATAAGAAAATCATGGAAACACCTTCATCAGGATTGGTGGCTGAACCAAAAAATGATTTATGCATATTAAAAATTATGATATCTTATTTTCATTTATTTTCTTCAACGTTCATCTGTGATCATCTGTGAACAACATGCAATTTTCCGGGCCACCAGCAGCAAAACCTTCACCAAATGCTGGTGTCTGATCTGGCTAGCAGCTGGGCACGCAGCGGAATCAGACGGTCCACTGCAGGTTGCGTTTTGGCCCAAGAAGGTCTTGGCAATTTGACATCAATGTTTGCAACATGTAACCATGTTCACACTGTCTACATTATAATGTAAGAAACACAATCTTATTCCGGCGTTTTTTTTTTATGTGTTTTTTTTGTTTTTGTTTTTAATACTATTCTTTGCCGTTGAAACGATGACATGTGTAAGACATGTGCCCGTGGCTCTTGTCAGTTCGAATGGAATGGTATCTCTTTTTTGATTGTTTTCGTCGCATGCTGGTTGCGCTTTGCACAGACATAAATGACAATTGCAGGGGAATAAAACAATATACACAATTCTCAACTTTTCAATCACAAAGGTTGCGCTGTGATCACAAAATGTTTTCTGCCGAAATCTCGTACCATGCGAGCCGACCAGAGGTGCTTTTTGGTTGCTGATGGAAGGAAATCAGATGAAAATAGTTTTTTGTCAAGATCAAGGGTCAGCATTTCGTTAACCAATGTCTTGTGACCGTGCGAAATCTTATTTCATGAATTACGTTTCCTATGGTTTCCCTTTGCTGTAGTGCTTGTTCAACTGAAACTTGCCTGGGATTTGCAAAATAATGGCTTCAATATGGTTCAATCAAAGATTTACACGGAAAATCTGTGATCCCACCTGTTCAGAAGCGTTTTTTGTTGGATCCTTTTGGTGCCCCTTCGGGACCAAAATATTCATATCATGTGCCTTTACAACCTCTCAATTTATAGGGGTGCTTTATGATATTTTATGAGTTTTATGATGTTTTATTGTAAGAGATGCTTCATGAATCTTCAGGAGTGCTCTTGGAAGGGGTGTCGTTTGGACACCCCTCTGAGGAACCTTGCTAGTCAGTGGTGCTAAGACTGTGTCTATACACATTGAACAGTGGCTGTTTCATTTGCAGTTTTCAGAATCACCAAGGCTCAATGCTAATTGTTTAACATGAAACAACACTTTCCCGATATGGAGGCGGTCGGAAGGTACCTGCTGCATATAGATGCTTCCCATGGCTTCTTGGCTGCATGTTCATTTTGGTTGTTTCCCCAAAGCAGTGTGTCCACATTACAGTACTGGGTTTTTACAGTAAGGGTAAGGACATGGTTTGAATGAGGGTTCGCATGGTGGTCTGCGGGTTCTACAAACTTCATGTCTCACTTTGCTCTCATGTGAAAGTGTACCTTTACTTCCGTGTGGCAGGCGCAGTAGTTTGTGTAAGTTGCTGCAACAGTGGCATGTGAGGGTCAAAACAAAAGGCGCAGCTGGAGGTCATCTCATGTGGACGATGTTTGCAAGCCTCCAAGCTCCTGTATGAATTCCAAAGATTTTGAGAGTTCGTCTCAAGGTCCTTGTATGGATATGTTTGGATAATATGTTTTCAGAGATAGCGCACGGATATCTGGCATAGATCCTTCAAGGAGGAGAGGTCCTTGCAAGGAGGTTTTAACTGCTTGACTTGCCTCTTCCCCCACACTGTTTGGGGTCCCTTTTTCGGAGCAGGGCCCCAGATGCAGTATGTTGAATATGAAATGCAGCAAAATGGACATGAATCTGGCGAGCGGGTCAAATTTGGGTAGAATCGGACGGTTCACAAGCGAAACAAAACAATGTTTAACTCAGTTCTTCAGTCCAGGCCGAATGTAGGGTGATCGACAGATCCATCTGTGACTAGCCTGGCCCACAAGAGATCAAAAACTGTTTCCGTTTTTTCCCAGCTCCAAGTGTTTTAAGATGTGATGAGAAACTGAACCTGAAAACTGGGGATGCCACAGTGAGCAATTACGTCCTTTGCTGATCAAAAAGGTACATTGGAACAGGTTGAGACAGTTGAGAATATACCTTCTTTCACCTCTTGCTTCTATTCACGTATCTCAGACTTGTAAATAGCTGAATTAACCTCAAACAACTAACGAGTTTTGTTTTCCATTGAATTCCTTGATTTTGACCCGTGAAACTGTGGACCCCTGGACCCCAGGTCCGGAGTCCTTGATTGGGCTGCTTGGCGATGTGGTCAGAGATATGTCAAAAGTTATTTAACATGTTCTGATGTCAAGGTCCACAGGCTTCATTGATCCATTGATCACATTTGACAGCTGGTAGATAAGCTAATGATAAGCTAATGATAAGCATTGAACAGCTATAATTTCGAGCCATGTCGAGCCATCCAATTTCCAATCCATCCATCCGGAGAGCCAGAGATTTGAGCCACAGGCAAGCTGCAGCGGCACTGCTTGAGAAGCTCAAGGAATCGGAGCCTGACCTCGAAGTGAGACATGTGCGGCTCTGGGATGAAACTCTGCAGATGGACTATCGATTGGAACACGCGCCTCGTTTGAATTTGTTGATGGGCACAGTTTTTTGGGGACCAACTTCTCTAATTCTGAGGAATCAGAGCTTGACGCAGACACAACCGGGCCACTACAGCTGACACTGACAGTCGAAGACAGTCGATTCAAATTATGGGCCATGGGAGTCAGTGCCAACCTCCAGAAAACTTACCATGAAAAATCAGGTTTTTGTTCATCCAACTATTCTACATCATCCTTCGGACATTGCGGAAAATTTCGAAAAAATGTAAGAAGCTTTAATTGTGATCCAAGGACTAACTTCGTCTTGCTTCCTGCCGCAAAACCCTCACCGATACTTTAGGGACGACCCTATGCCGATACCCCCGTTTTCATGGCGATGACCCTGATTTGTGCATGGCATGAAAATGAACAAGTAATTTTGTCCGCTATTCATATTATACTGTATAATATGTATATATATATTTACACATATTAACTCAGACATATCTATATTAAATAATATATATATATTATAATATAATACAGATATATGATTATGAATTATAATATATATATATATACATAAATATATATATACATATATATATACATATATATATACATATATATATACATAAATATATATATATACATATATATATATACATATATATATACTCCTTGGGAATCAAACACATTCATACTTAATTCACAATATGGGGTTATGGTTGATTATGCGGAAACCTTTAAAAAAATACTCTATGTTTTTGTTTTTAACCCTAAAAAATTTTAAGGTTTTTGGTTCCCTAGGTATATTTTCATTTATATATTATATATAACAGGAAGTTGGGGCATTCCTTTAAAGTTGGTGTATTCCTTCATTCCAACATCTGGTCGCATCGTGCAAGGTGCGCGCCAAGATGGCCATGTTGGCCGGCCAGGCCTCTGCGGAAGAGGTCTCCTCGTTTGGCCACCTGGAAAGGCTCTGCGCAGAGCTGGCCTGCGCCAGAGGTGCGGACGTTTTATTAGGCCACACATATATATATACACATATTGATTATATATATATATGTACATATATGTATATACATATATAAAAATATTTTATTTACAGTACTGTATTATATATATAATTTGTATGATAGGGAAAAGGATGCGAAGCACCATGGTCATTGATTAACCACAACGTATTTTAGGAATCTTTAGGATATTCTAGGACAAACCCTTATGGTGGGGGGCGGGTAGGAGCATGTGGTCCACTTCGCAGTCAAGTGAGGAACCAACGACAAACATGGGTATGGAAGCAGCTTTCACGAAGCTTTATTTTGGCATTCAATTTGAAGTTGGATCCATATATCTTCGTCACATTCATAGGGACATGGCTACAGTAATATACAGTAATCAATAGTGAGGATAAGAGCAAGAACAGGGAAACATGATAGAACCATAAGACAAAAAACTGATTTGGCGATCTGGATTTTGATGTTTCTTCCCCTGCAGGTTTAATAGTTTCAGCTCCTATGTGGAACTATGGAGTGCCATATGCACCTGGGACATGGGGGCGTGAGGGTCCACTCTTGGACCAGGCTGCTTGATGCTGGTGTTGATGTGTTGGAACTCTGCAAATGAGAAATTTGGATAAGGACAAGAGTCGCTTTATGAGATAGTGATATTGCATGATATTGCGATCTTACAGGGCAGAAAAGTTTGTAGATGTGTGTTGATATGGGATGAATAGCTTGGTACATTTTGGAACTGAGCAGCGGTGGACATGAAATGAGTACCTCTGCTGGCCCTACTGGTTAGGAGTGGAACCCTCAAGAGAATATTTTGACATTGGCTCACCTGAAAAACCCTTTCCATCATTTTTGGTGGTTGAGATAGCAGGGCCGCGAGGAGAATGGTTGGCTGAAGAGGCAGTTTTTGTTTGAAATGGCCATAGTTGGACTTTGTTTGAACTTGACATATTCGGTTTTTGGGAAGATTATTTCCAGCAATGCATCAATCGGAGTCCCTTGCTTAATCTAAGGTAGTCAAGCAATACTTTGACTGCGTCTTGCACCCAGGTGGGATCACAGCAATCCTATCACGCAATCGCTTCAATACCACATCCATATATTTCAAGACACTAAGATAGAAGATATTCAACGATTTGTTCAAATAGAAGTTGCCAATTTAGGGGTCGCCCGGAGCCATTTCAAATAGAAGTTGGCGCAATCGCACCAGGTTGTTCTTGGACTGTAAATTTGCCTGTAAAATCTGTCAGATGGAATCTGGACTGGAATTGCCAAATTTTGTGGTATAGTTGATATGGTTCGATACTTTTACATGTACACAAATATACCAAAAAAAACACATGGTCACATACGGGCGACAAATAAGAAATAGAGGTGGGACGACGTGGGTATTTTTTGTTGCACCCGGTTGCACCCGGTTGCAGCGGAGTGTTTGGGTCGCTGTCAGGTCTGACGTTTCGGGAGACGCCGGGGCCAGAGGGCTTGCTGGGCAATGGAAGGCGAGGCTTTCGAAGAGTTGAGACCCACAGAAGGCAACTTTTATATGTTTTGATATGTTTTGTACCTGGATTTAACATGATTTAACTGGGAAAGATTAATTACAAAACATTGGACTTAGTCATACATAAAGGATAATCAAAGATGGTAGAACAGGATTGAATCATATTGAATCATCAAGCATGGCAAACAATGGGAATGACACCATGAAAACAATGTGATTTCAGTAATGAGGAACGGATGTGGATGTGTCCAAAAATCAAACATTGCAATTCTCAGTGGGGGCATACTTATTTACCATGGCAATCTAATCCTAAGAATCACAGCATTTTTGGAAGCAGACATCTTCAGTATACCAGGGCTTTTATACAATGAGTCCAGGAGTAAGGATTTCTGTAAATCGTCCCTGGAAACAGCTGATTTTCGTCATTTTGAATATTCATGGCAAATTTTCATGGATAGGTTCGAACACCTAGGGATAAGTCATGACAAATCCCAATTGTCGTTAGCTAAACCATCATTTATTTCACTTGGGCAAATCCACGTTCTAGTTGGATAAATCTACTTCGATCAATAAATGTCATAAATCGATATAAATCGCCAAATTTGAGTCTTTTATGCACATTTTATCATTTTATCATTTTTAAGCCAGGTAATACGCATCCATTTCTGCAAGTACCATTTGCAGCAGCAAATTCATCCCTTCACCGTGCTGGGCGCCCGTGATTTTGGTACAGGCCGCTGCTGTTGTTGACCTCTGCGGGGGGTGCAGCAGGGAAGGATCATTTAACGCCTTGGCTGCTGGACTCAGGGATTTTTTCCATGGGATTTCTTGGGATTTGGATGGATTTCTTGAGGTTTCTATGATGGATTATGATGGATTAATGGATTTCTATGGCTTTTTAAAGGGAACTTTTGGAACTAGCTCTGTCAAGTGTTAGTCGACCAAGTCTTTTCGCCCCGAAGATGTTGGATGGCGGGGTCTCATGCTGCACCGGTCGCTGTATGGAGTATGGATAGTCGGATAGGTATGGGTCACTGGTGGTCACTGTTCGACAAAAATGAGTCGAATCAACAAGAGTGAGTGAGAAATAGGATCCCAAACTGTACCCCAAATCATTGGATCATTTGACCCCCAAAATGGATGGTTTAATACTGGTTTAATGTAGAGAGGTGAGCGTCACCGGCGGTGGGAAAACCGACAAAAACACTATCTGTGGACTTTGATTTGGCACTTCCAATCAAATGATATCTGCATAATATCATATCGGTATTCCTACAACGATTATTTCCTTATAAGGCCTTCTTCACAATCTATGTAGCCTTGGCCACCCCACACTGAACTATGTGTCCAACACATAAAGTAGCATCGACATCATATCCAAGATAAAGACTAGCTTGTATGTGGACAACACTCCTGCAACAAGGATCCCTTTAAAAGAACAGGAATCTTGTAATAATCCTTTGACAAGGACCAGGATCTACTTGAGAAAGTGCAGTATCATGCAGTATCATTCAAAAGTCTACAGGCTCTAGGCAATATATAATCCTTCTAGGGGCGTCTGGTTTTCCTTTAAGAGAGGCACCCTTGTACAGTGAGATTGTAATATGTTTCAAAGAGTGATGCATTCCTGTCAAACGTGTTGAACACCTCTGTGCATGATTCCGGAATGCTTTATCTATTCATATCTATTCTTTTGAGAAAATTCAGCCTTACTGGAAAGGAGATTCCTTCAGTGCAGACGTGAAATCCCGGGAAAATGCATTCTCAGTAGAGGTGGTAGTGCTGGAAGAAGGTAGCATCATTTCAAAAGAAAGTGTATACAGCAATTCTTTGATAAAGATCATTACATTTTAAGTGGCATGCACTGTTCATTGAATCTCCAGTTCAAAGCCAAGAAATTACTGTCTACAGGTCCAACAATGTATATCGGCTAGCGCGAAATACCAATTCCACTTCATGTCGGACTCTCTGGCCGGCACTCTGTTGCGAAACAAGTGGGAATTCAATTCCAGGGGCCGCTTGTTCGGTAAGGGTACCGGGGCTAACGGCCTGGTCCCGGAAACCAAAATAAACAAAAAACTAAACAAAAAAAAACAAAGATTTGGGATACATGTGGGGTGAGATACATCTCCTGCATTGAGGTCTGAATGGTTTATTAAGCAATGAGATGAACATGAAGTGCCAAATTATAGGCATTTTCATGCCCAAAAATAGGCACCGCTCACAGCGCTCGTTTCTGTTATATACAGTAATGCAATGCCAAAAATTAATAAAAATTAGAAACTGACCGATTTTGTGGCCATATCCTGAAGACGTGACCCATCGATTCATCGATGTTGTTTCGCCCTTGGCTGTTGGTTGATGACTGGCTGCGGCTTTCTCGTTGGATGTTGTGTGGACGGACATGCATCCAACGTTTTATATAACGAAAACCATGTATCAGAAGATCATCATATTATGCATATAATCATATATATATATTGTATAATATATAAATATATATTGTATAGTATATATATAATATATATATATTTACTATATAATAATATATATATTGTATAATAATATATATATATTAAATCACGATGTTATCTATATAATGTTCTACATCATGATACACACACACATATATATATATATAATATGCCATATATAATACTGTGTATAAGCTATATATTATGTTCATATAATTATACTTGATTATATGAATATGTGATACTTACTGCCCAAAAACATGAAGATTTGACGTGTATATATATATATAGTATATAGATATGAATTTTATATGTATGTTCATACATACATTTTGTGCCTTTTGACTCACCTGTCCTCTGGCATGATCGCGGATTTGAAAACGCCCTACCCACAGTGTGCTACAGCACAAAGCTTCCGCCAAGCACGCTGCACACCGCTGGCCGGGTGTGGGGCGCACTTGGCCGTTTCATCAAATACTCCCGTCCTCCCGTATTGGGTGGAAGTGGAAGGGGGGATGTTCAATTGGGAGCTTGGGGCCAACCCACTGCTGTGCTGAGTGGATGACAGTGAGACGATGCGCTAACGGTGCTCACTGGGCTCGCAAGGCATCTGGGACTTCGCTCAGTGTTGTCTCCGATGGGCCGGTGATTGTCGGGGAGGCCAACCAATCTTGACAGATGGCCTGCCATCCACCTGCCTCAAAGCAGGCCAACAAAAAGACCAGCGGCCTACTCCATCCCTTCCCATGTGAATCATGTTAGACAGGATGTGGCGTCTATGGCTGGCTTTGACAATGCAAAGGTCGTGTCTGCGGTCAGCGTGGTGAGCCACTTAGCAGCAATTGCTGGGTGAGCTTCAAACTCCTCCAAGCCGAGCTTGAATGGTAGTTGGTCCCGAAATATGCTGCCATAGGTTTTGGGCCCGCTCAGGTGGAAGATTCCGCATCAGCTGGAGGCAGCATCAGTACCAGCTGTGTTCTAGAACTCACCGCATTTGCATCAAAATAGTGTTTTTTCCATGTCAACACTGCAAATATATGTGGATCAATTCTTTTGCAGGGACCTTTGGGAGTCTCCAATTTTTGCTGAACAATCTGTTGGAGGGGTCTCTAATTTTTAGTGTTATCTCCAAGAAGTTTTTTTTGTATTCTTCTGGTCTCCATTTTTTCTGAATCTGAAGGCTTCCTTCTGAAGTCTCATTTGTTTCCGAGTGATTTTTGGGGAGATCTGCCATGAAGGATTTCATCTGTGTATGGGTCAAATCGGCCAGGAAAGACCAGTTCTAATCCACCTATTTTGGGGAACAATAAATTGACCCTTCAGCATATAGAGATTCAGCTCCCCATGGAAATCCCAATTTTATCTTCCCTTCACCAGGAAATCGAACGTTCCAAGGTCGCGCACGAGCTGAAGTGCTGGCGGAGATGAAATTGGAGGTGGAGAAGGTGGCAGGACACCTGTTGAGGCTTGGAATTTGCCTGATTTTTTTCTGGATCCAGCAATGGGGGAACATAAAAAGCAACATTAAGCAACGATTTTAATAGGAATATATGATATATATATACACAGTTGATACTGTAGGATCTTAGATGGGATATTGGGATATTGAAGCAACTTAAGGTGTTGAATTTTGATTTGATGAGTCTGAAAATGGGGTAGGCCCACCTCCAAACGGACTAATTTTAGAAACGGGAGAATTAATATTTGTAGGTCATTTTCAGACACACCCCTTTCCAACATGCAACAACACCAAGACCTGACTTGATTTTTTTGGTAGTGCAAACCTTGAATGTGGAGCTTTTTGTGAAGCAGTTGTTCTAGTATACAGCAAAGGGGTCAGCCCCACGTTTTGCACTGGCATCATGGGAACATGATTGTAGTCAAGCATGGCTGGAAAGCTTCCATTTATCGATGATTTTCCCATAGAAATATCAATGCGCTATGAAACTTTCATAGAGGATTTCCAAGCCAGCTATTCCCAAAAGAACACCATGGGGGAGAAATAGCCTGAATGACTCGAGAAAACAACGTCCCCCCTGGAGGATTCAGCTCAGTTTGTACGAATCAATGGTTTCCTGATACCACGATCTATCGAACCAGCTCAGTATTTGGATGGTTTTGGATGTTTTTGTTTTTTTTGTTTGATGGCTGGATCTATATATAATATATAATATAAACATATCCATTAAATATCAAACGTATAAAACATTAAAACCGTATATATCATGGTTCATATGTTTTTAATCATTGGATATGTACATCCATGTATATATATATATTATATGTATATATATATATATACACATATCATATATACAGTATATATATATGGATATATCTACTATATATGGATATATATATATGGATATATATATATGGATATATATATATATATGGATATATATATATATGGATATATATATCCATATATATATATATATCCATATATATATACATAACTTGTAGCCTGATACATGATAAACCTAGGGCTTTACAACTGAAGGGACTCTTCCGGACCAGGCAGGGCCCATTTTGTGACCTGGGAGAACTGGAAGCAGATTGCAGCCATGAGGAGAACTGGCTCCGCAAACGCGCAAACGGACGGGAAAATCATGGGGAAACCATCGACAACGAAGTGGGGAGATATTGGGAAGATCATGGGATGATATGAATATGGGATACATCTAACCATCAATCAAACTTGGCTGGGAAAATTGAAAATTGCCATTTATAGTTGATTTACCCATTAAAAATGGTGATTTTCCATAGCTATGTTAAATTACCAGAGGGTAACCATCAATCAAACTTGGCTGGGAAATCCCCGAACGACATGGATGTTGAGTTTGCGGGGAAGAAAATCGCGATCTCACTGGTGGATTTTCTGTTTAGCCATGTTTGATTGTTTACATGGCATGGTGAAAAGTTTGGACCCAAGGAGTCACAAGCCTTTAAGTATCAGTAATTTCGAGCATTAAACCCTATAAAACCTTTGATATGGACTGAAGGGGGGGCGCTAGCATCTTGACTGCTATGATGAGAGTTCAATCTTTTCAATAGCATAATCACCTGCGAGAGACGCAATGTTCGGGTTTCTTGTGATTTCCTGTCCAATATGGGGTTACACCAATAGCCACATGGTCATTTTCAAACAGGAGAAGTTGATGTCAACATTCTGTTGATGGTGAAGCAAACCAATCATTTTTTTTGCTGCTGATAGAACCTGATTAAGCTGATGATGGTGATGATGATGGTGATCATAATATATATAATCATTACTATTATTGTTATTGCTAGAGTTATATATATAGTTATCACTATTATAGTTATGGCCGGTGTTCCTCCTGTCATTGCATTTCATTACATGTCATTGTTATTTTGTTTGGTTCACAAGCTTCACTAAAAAGTTGGAGACATAAAGGTAACCCCCAAAAAACAACCCCAATTAGGTGTTATGGATATACCTTAGAATCTTTAGGATGATGTTCATGATAATTGCGTTTCATGGTTTGATATTGTTTGATACTGGAGATCGTTTACGGCAGCGGGTTTACCACATTAGCACTTAAATCTGGGTGATTAAATCTGCCATCTGGGTGATTATTCAGAACCGAGCATTGTTCAGAACTCCTGTTGGTTGATTCTTATATGGGGTTATACTATGGGAAATCCTGTCAGCCAGCCAAAAAAAAGGGACGACAGAGGGTTTTTAAATGTGTTGGATCACTGCTCATATGACTAATTATTATCGTTACAATCACCCCCAGTACTTTACTGCCATTGTTGATTTATGTTGCATCCTTCATTTTTCCTTGACATGATATGCCCCTTCATAATCTATATTACCCTCCAGTAAATTAGCATAGACCCTGAAAATAGCCTAGTTTTAATGGAAACTAATCTTCCAACCCCTATCTGCCAGGGTCTATGTTAATTTACCAGAGGGTAATCTATGGTAATCATTTTATTAACCATTATTAATCACTATTAACCACTATCAACATCTATTAACCACTATTAACCATTATTCACCATTATTAATCTATATTCATCATATTTCCTGTGCTACCTGAGGACCTCATGGCCTGGCTGAAGCGGCCCCGTGTGGGTCTCAGCGCTGACGCCCTGCATACCTTGGAGTCCATCCGCGTGGACGGCCAGATGCCACGTGGCAGATCACGTGGCAAAGGCCGCCAGGTTTCTGCGGAAAGTGGTGGTTTTTGTTAACCGATTTTAACCTTCAAAAAAATGTGAAACATCAGGAATTACCCTCTGGTTATTTAACATAGCCAAGGTATGGATGGCCCATTTCTAGATGGTGTACCTATTACAAATGGTCATTTTCCATGGCTATGTTAGATAACCAGATGGTATATGATTTAATGATGTTATTGAAAAACAAAATTGGGGGGTTCACCTTGCGGGATCCCTCATTTTCTTTTCCAGGGTATCAATTTGTCCTTGAATAAGTTCCTCCAGGGGTTCCTGGGGGATGATAAGCTGGAGAATCAAAATGCTGAGAGGGGAAAACGATGATGTAAATTATGTCACACGAACATGTATATTATGGATATAATATACGGAAACATAAGAGGAAATCATTTTCTGGGGAACCGTATATTATGCAAAATTCACAGGAAATATACGGTTCCCGGTTCCCCAGAAACACGGCACACAACCAATGAAAACCAAACACTTGCCCTTTCCCACCCATTCGCACTCGGACCATTGAGAGTTCTTGGGAAGGAAATGAAGGGAGTATGGAACACAAAGGGGGAATATATGAACAATTGGAAAATATGCAGAAAAAAACAGTGATGATGAACATGATGGTTGAACACCATGCTGCTGGCTTTCCCAAGGGAGAAGTTGTTCTATAGCTGTATTTTCGATCATTGGAAATTTATACTAAATTATTCGAACACCCAATTATTCCGGCTATGTTGAGGGGCTGGATAGCGATTTTAAAACTCTAACATGCACAATCGTAGACCCACCCCTTGAGGAAATGATTCAAGGAAAAATATTCCCCAAAAGAAATTTCCCATAACCTAGTTGATAGATGTTGATAGCCCGGAATAATTTTAAAAGGGATCCCGCATGGTTCACCATTCAAAGATGTTGACAAAGTGGGATGTAGCTTTCCCCATGGGGATCGACAAACCTTGGTCGGATTCGGTTACATCATGTGACATCCATGAACTTCATTGAAATCAACAACGAATAGGAATGCACTGGCTGCACTGGAAGTTCTGCCAAGAGATTAATTTCTAGGATATTTCTAGGAAAATCCTGAATAGAAATGTGCTTGCCATGAATTGCCATGACTGCCTCACTGTAACCAGGGCAATCTGAGTGGTTACTCATATATTTCAGGGTTTAACAATTCCTGGTAGATAGGTCCACATGAGGCACAGTGCAGCGCAGACAACCGTGGACAACGAAGAAATACACGTGTATCATTGCTAGCGTAATCACAATTATTATTTTGGAAACTGGATTGGACCCACCCACAAAGCCACAGACAATACATCCACATTTGATGTGCCTGAGAGGAAATCCTGTATTTAGCGGTCTCCCATTTTCAGAAGCACCGGTGTGGCCCTCTGAAAATTTCTCAAAACTTTGGAAACAAAATTAAGAAACACTGCAGCCAACAGATATGGTGGTGTTTTCCAGTTCCAAAAGCGATGTTTCTGTGGCCGCTCTGCTCAGCTAAAGAAAATCACCCTGAGGTTCTTGTCGGCACAGACTTCGGATTGGGAAGATGAGGAAGTGGACCTGGCGGAGGCTGCGCAATACATGGGGGTACCCCCCAAATCATCCATCCATAAATGGGATTGTCCATGAAATCAACCATCTGGGAGTACCCCCATTTATGGAAACACCCATATATCAACTGTCTTGACCTAGTCTAGTTCCCTAGAGTTACCCATATATCATCCATGTATCTGGGTAAATTATAACGACCTCTCTGCAACCTCACTGGAAATCATGGTTAGTAAGGGGAATCATCCCCTTCTATGGCCGAACTATTCAGGTTAGTGAAATATTATAATTTGCCCAGATGTATCAATATGTATCTCCAGGTTTGGAGCTTGTCCGGCACAGCCTGTGCGGTATCATCCAGGCCGACGTTGCGATCCTGGTGCGGCTCCAAGCGGCGTTCAAAGCGCACGTCGTTGAGGCGTAAAATTTTTGCGTCCCAATGGTGTCATTTCCGCGTGGCTGGGGGGGGTTCAACATCAGCATTCGAGGCTTATTTTGGGCTGAAAAAAATGACCTTTTGCTAAATGGCTATGGATCAATACCTATGAAAATACCATTTTTAGGGGGATGAACACCCATAAATCCCAGCTATTTTGATGTGAACAGAAGGGGTACAAGGTTTTGACACACTGCCAAATCATGACTTTTTTGGTGGGTTTTGGTGATTGCATCTGATTGCTGTGGTTACAATGGTTACAACCTCAAAAAAGGACACGTGGTAGAGAGGAATACAAGGAAGCCTGCGGATGGTGATTGCTAGGTGGCTGGTTCGATTTGCGCAGCAGGTCTCATCTGGCTGTGACAACTGACACACTATGTGATCACTATGTGCATTCCTCGTGGCCATCCACGCGTCGCAGAACAATGTTCAGCACATCTGGTCAGATACCACACATAACTTCAGCGAGGATGTCTCAGTGTCGAACTTCTCCCAACTATACTCTTAATCTGCGCTTCGATGGCTTGTCGGATCTCCATGGATCTCCCAAGTTTTGTCAGAAACCACTGGCACAGCTTCTGTAGAGGCTGCTTGGAGGGATCAACACTCACATACACTCACTAACTATTTTGATTAATTATCGCTTCAAAGTATTTCAAAGCCATGTCCTCGAAACGCCGCGCTGAATGCGAGGCTCGCGGATCAAGGTTGATGGGTGTGGTTGGCTCAATAATTAGCCACATAGAGCTGTTTGCATGCCTCAATCGGGTAAACCAAATATAACCAGATAATGAAAGATCAAATTAGAATCAAATTAGGGATGGTTTAGACCAGTAGACCACCCATTCCTGGTAAAACTAGGATTTTTTGTCCTCGAAAGTTGCGTTGACCACATGACGTTTATATATATATATATATTTAAAATTATATATATATATTATAATTATATATATATGATATAATTATATATATATATATATTATGAATCTTGGACCGCCTAATGCTGTACTATATCTAAACAGTCGTATGATGGCTCCAAGCCACAAGAAGGGCCCCTGCAACGTTGGGTTTCATGGTGGACCTCCCAGATGTTCCTCCTGGGCGTGTTTTTTCCAACGGGAAATCCACCAGAAATGGGGGAAATTATAGGGAAAATGTGTGATCTTTTGGAGCCCCTTGGAACAAATCCAAGTGTTGGTAGACAACATTGGCGATCCATAGCAATGCTTGATGAGAGGCCCCGATTTTTTTCCCCGCCTGTGAGTTCCCTGAGGCTGCCAGGTGGGGCCACCACCTTTGATCAAGAATTCAGCGGCAAATTGGCAATATATATATACACAATAATCATATATATATATATAATAATATATATGTATAATAACATATATATATATAATAACATATATTATAGATATAGATATATCATGTTTTATGATGTTACATATGATACTCTATGATATATATATATATATATATGTAGTAACCCCCAAAAAATGAAAATTTGGAAAGGGTTCAAAATGTCTCACTATTTTCGGCCTTGAATTTATCATATCATACCATGTCATATCATATATCTACCATATATCATATATCATATATCATACCATATGTCATATCATATTTCATATCATATCTCTCATTGTATCATCTCATACATATGCGCATGGTAAGCCCCACAAAGATTGATTTTATGAAATATGACATGACATGGTATGATATGATATGATTGTGATGTGGTACGTAACATTATAATCCCATTTTCCTTTTGGGTGAATTCCCAAGTCCGACCCACACCCCTCTTCGCTTTTTCGTCAGGACCTGCCATCCACAAGGCCAGGGCGGCCAGGTAGGGATTGACCCTGGAGATATCACGATTGATACATTAGCAACCATAAATAGCAACTACAGTAAACATGATGAAGGGATTCCATAAGTTATTGTTTTTCATGGTTCTTAAATGTTATTATGGAATTCGACCAGCAATCGATTTATTCGCTCAGCTAACAGTTTCACCTCTCAACAAGCCGAACTCATTTCACATGTGTCATTTCCACATGTTGTCGAACATGGCATCATTTTCAGCCTTTGAATTGCAATCTACATACCCTCTGGTGAACTAACATAGCAATGGAAAATCACCATTTTTCATGGGGAAAATCCACTATAAATGGCCATTTTCCATTGCTGATGGACTATTTCTATGGCCATTTTCCATTGCTATGTTAGTTCACCAGAGGGTAATCTACATATTTCTGATGGCTCCAGAACCGTGCCGTTCAGCGGTCTGCCGAAGCTGTTTAGACACGAGACATCTTGGCCGTCAAAAATCGCCATCGCGTCTCGTGGCTTGGAGAAAATTAATCCGTCGTTCATAGGGATATCCATGTGGGTATACCCCATGAACATGGATGAAAATGGTGGGTGAACCAACAAATATAGGATGTTTGCGGAAACCGTTGGACCAGGGGTTCGGCAGTTTGTGGAAGCAACTTGAAGCATACCTGAATAATCTTCCAAACGATCGAGCTTGTTGTTTGCTCTGTGGGACAAAATTCTTCCCTGTTTCAGTGGATCCTTGACCTTCTGTCATGTCAGAAGCTGAGGTGATGCGTTCACTCCTTCGCTCAGAGCCGGAGCGCGACCTAGAAGATCGAGGATTATTGGAGGAGGAGCAGAGCAAGTCTTCAGGACGCAAGATCTACTTGGTACTTGGGGCCTTTACCCTTGTGGCTTTCTGTGGCCTTGCCGCTGCGGTCTTTGCCCCCAAGAACTCAGTGGTGATCAATGGAAAGGCTGCCATTTCCTTGGCGCAAAAACAGAAATCAACGAAGAGCATCTCGGAGCAAATCAAAGATCCCCACTGCGAGGATTTTCCCTCGCTGGATATCCTTGAGGTTACTCACAACAACCTTGCCAACATGGGTCCGGGCAGTGGGAGGGAGGGGATTGAGTACCATGCCAAAACCTGGGACGGCAAGGAGATTTACATGGATCTTCATGCAAAAGCAGCTTTCAAGTCTGATGACCCCAAAGACTTCGGAATGCATGGTGCCTACGGCACGATCAACGTTGCTGGCAACTCAGAGGCATGTATTGAGGTCAGCTTCAGGGACTTCAAGACCAAGAAGCCCGCTTTGTTGGATGACTTTTCCCTGAGCTTCTTCGACATTGACCATGGCAAAGGAACGAATGGTTTGGAGGCTTTGACCATCGAGGGTGACTGGTCAATGGCTGTGGTTGCCAAAGACACCACAGTCCTTGTGCATCACACAGAAGGAAATGAGCGCAGGATCACCTTCCAGGCTACAAATAGATCACAAGTCTTGGATGACCCCTCGGACCCCAAAGTGTTGACCATGAACCAGTACAACAAAGCCATCACCGTTCGCTTCCAACATGCAAACAAGTTCTTTCTTGGTATGCACGTAAAGACAGCTGCTAGGTTTGCCCGTGTCTTCGAGTTCATTGGTGTTGCTTCAATCCTTTGTGCCAAGAGCCCCACTGGTGGTACGCTGCCTGTTGGGCAAGTGTACGTGAATGAGAATCAAATGAAGAAAGTGGGCGGCATGGTCGAGGAGGAGACGAATTGGTGGTGGGTGCTGGCAGCCCTGATTTTGGGCGCACTATTGGCAGCTCTCATTTTCTTGTTCCTGCCCAAGAAGGATCCAGAGTATCGTGAAATCGTTCGTGAAACGGTGGCAGCTCCACCGCCTCCGCCGCCGAAGCAAGGACCTGGAATCTATGCTGCAGCCTTTGCAGCTGGGCCAGGGACAAAGCTTGGCTTGCACCTTGATGCTCCACATGGCATCAACCAGCCTCCAATGA
Organism: Cladocopium goreaui; assembly: GCA_947184155.2. Lineage (NCBI taxonomy): Eukaryota > Dinophyceae > Suessiales > Symbiodiniaceae > Cladocopium > Cladocopium goreaui. The sequence continues at coordinate 435,872 of CAMXCT020003223.1, forward strand.
TCAAGAAGATTTTGGAGGGTGCCGTGCAGCGCTTCAACACTTTGGGCAAGCCCAATGCCATTGAGCCCTATGACATGATCATCAAAGTCGGAGATGTGTCTGATCCATCGCAGATCATGGTGGAACTCAAAAATGGATTGCCAGAGGATGCAAAGCTGACGTTGGATCGGCCTGAAAAGATCGAGGCCATGATTGAAGGTGATCTGGGCGTGAAGCTGGATGCAATGGAAGATTCATATGGCGCAGTGATCATGGAGATTGAACCCTCAGGATCCATTGCAAAATGGAACAAGGAGAATCCTACCAAGAAGATGAACAAAGGTGATAGGATTGTCTCAGTGAACGGCAACACCTTTGACCCCAAACGAGGTTGGACAGTTCGCGCTGACAAGTCCGAAAAATCTGGAGGAGGAACCCCAAAGAAGAGTGCCTCCTTTGGTTCTCGCATGAATTCCAGATTCTTGGAGGAAATCGCAGAGTTCAAGGGCAAGGAGATTGAAGTGACCATGCTCAAGTACATCACCTTTGAGAAGTGAGAGCTAGATCTGAGCCAAGCTCCAGATGTGAGGCGTGAACAATGTTTATTTCTTCCTCACCTTCTGCAACTGTGCGACTTGCGACACTTCTTTGGTGGCAAAGACTAGCTTTATTAATTATGTTTTAATTACAAGCATTCCCAGTCAATATTTCCAGTCAACTGTATGGAACATACACACATAATCACATATATATATACATTATATATATACTACATATTATATATATATACATATATATATATACATGATCATGTATGCATATTACATCATATTACCTATTTGCGGAGGGTCAATTCCAGTACGTTTTTGCCTCATCAATTTGTGGATTGTCCTTCGTCACTTCACTGCATCAACGACCCATTCTGGAATGATGGTGGACTTTTCGTCTATTTTCCTGTTCTTGGGTAGATCGGATTTCCTTCCTTCCTTTATCCAAGAGTTGCTGGTCATGGTAGTATTTTTGTATAGCAAACCCCATGATGGTGTCACAAGTACCATGGACCTTTGCCACCAGAGAGGTCTTTGAAAACGACGAATCTTGCCAAGGGATTGGCATGGCAACCAAAAGTGAGAATTGGAGATGGCTAATTTCCTCTTTTCCTCTAACAGGTATAATTTATCAATGTTTCTCATAGGTTCGATTTGACCAGTTGACATTCACAGCCATGCGTTTTTTCCTCTGTGTCCATGTCTGCCTGAGACTATGTGAATTTATGTGAAGCATCATCAGATCAGCCAGTTGTGCACAGGTAAAAGTTTTTTGGGTAGTGGACAGGTAGACATGGTGACATCATGGGCAAAGCACCAACAGTCGAGTGAATTTAGCAGCCGGTGATGTGACTTGGCATCATCTGTTTGGATGTGACTTGGTCCTGGTGCTGTGCAGCGCATTAGCCATTGCAAGGATTGCATCACCTTGGACTGATGAGTTTCTCTGAATGATGTTTGAATGATATTTTTCCATGGGGTTCCACAGCACCGGTGCACCAACCTTGCTGAAGCAGTTCATGAAATCTGCCATTGACAATTGATTGGTTGTTGACTTGTGAAATCATCCAAAAGCAAGAAAAAATAGACACCAGCGGCAGCGCCCGAGGGCAAAGCACTCGACGTTGTTTTCTTGTGGATGTGCGGCTGGAAACCTGTGGGCTATGGCCCAAAAATAGGATTCAATAAATCCGCAAATTTGGATAAGACAATGAAAACAAAATATTATAAAAGGGAATCTTCAAAATTGCACTCCGCATTTCTCCGCTATGCCCCCAATTATAAATATCGATGTTTCCGCCAGGATACTGAGGATGACTACAAACTCTTACGACTAAGATAAAAAATTAAAAATCTAAAATAATATATAAATCCCTATTAGAATTTCTTATAATTTGGGAGGGGTCGACCGTCTTATAAATGGTATTAAATGATTTATATAGGGCTATATAGGGACATTTTGTATTTACAAGAAACTTCTTAACTAGAACATTTTATAATAAAACAACTAAAAAACTAAAAGGCTAAATTATATATTTCGAAATAATTATTATATGAAAATTTTAAGGGATTAATTTATTTTATAAATATATTAATTATTTAATTATTTTAGAAAAATAAAAATAATATATTAAATATAAATATATATATATTTATAAATAAATATTGTTAAAAATTAAACAATATACATAATTTAAAATAAATATTTGGTGGATGGATTAAATCGTAAGGTTTCCGAGGAAATTATTACAGGTAATCGACAAAGCCGTTTCTTTTTTTAAGAAATCTCTAGATTTAGGTGTGTCGAAGTTTTCCTTGGAAGTCGTATGAAGTTGTATTTTTTTGGAAAAGGCAAGCAAATTTTGGTGATTATAGTGCAACTATGTTTTTAGCTTGGGTTTAGGTATTTAGTTATGCTTTGGGTATATGTAGTTTTTGTTGCGTTTAGTTGGGGATTTTTTTTTGTTGCAGCTGCTTTTTTATTAATGACTTCTGTACGTTTAACTATATTTAGCAACTATTGTTAAATTGCTGCTTAATTGTCATACAGGTTCTTAACTCCGACTAAGGAGTCTTAACTCCGACCACTTTGTCTTAACCACGCTTAGGGGTCTTTAACCCCGACTATGGGGTTCTTGTTCCAGTCTAGATGGCATGTTCCTTGGAAGATTGTATGTTTCCTTTCTTTTGCAGCCATCTTTGGCTGGTGTTCGGCAAGTTGCACTCCATGGACAAGGCCCGGGCAACTCATGTTCTGTGTGTCCTGTTACTAACGCCTGAGACATCTAGGGTTGTGGTAGGCTTCAGCGTCGAATGAAAAGGACTCAGAAATCCAGGGTTTGCAGCCTAAATCCTCCAAAAAGCGAGTTCTTTTGTGATAGGCTTCGCGTCCCGCATCCTTCTCCTTGTTCTTGCCTATGACTCACTACGCGGAAGTTCGCTTTGGTCTCTTCACTTCTTCACTTGCCCTTGTCCACGAACTTGATGCTACATACGCCTTACCTCTACGCCTGACTTCTCTCTTGTCTTTGGTGAGGTCGTCCTCGGGTTCTGTCTCCCGCTTACTCAAACAGTCGGATTCCCGGAAACATCCTGTGTCGAATGAAAAGGACTCAGAAATCCAGGGTTTGCAGCCTAAATCCTCCAAAAAGCGAGTTCTTTTGTGATAGGCTTCGCGTCCCGCATCCTTCTCCTTGTTCTTGCCTATGACTCACTACGCGGAAGTTCGCTTTGGTCTCTTCACTTCTTCACTTGCCCTTGTCCACGAACTTGATGCTACATACGCCTTACCTCTACGCCTGACTTCTCTCTTGTCTTTGGTGAGGTCGTCCTCGGGTTCTGTCTCCCGCTTACTCAAACAGTCGGATTCCCGGAAACATCCTGTGTCGAATGAAAAGGACTCAGAAATCCAGGGTTTGCAGCCTAAATCCTCCAAAAAGCGAGTTCTTTTGTGATAGGCTTCGCGTCCCGCATCCTTCTCCTTGTTCTTGCCTATGACTCACTACGCGGAAGTTCGCTTTGGTCTCTTCACTTCTTCACTTGCCCTTGTCCACGAACTTGATGCTACATACGCCTTACCTCTACGCCTGACTTCTCTCTTGTCTTTGGTGAGGTCGTCCTCGGGTTCTGTCTCCCGCTTACTCAAACAGTCGGATTCCCGGAAACATCCTGTGTCGAATGAAAAGGACTCAGAAATCCAGGGTTTGCAGCCTAAATCCTCCAAAAAGCGAGTTCTTTTGTGATAGGCTTCGCGTCCCGCATCCTTCTCCTTGTTCTTGCCTATGACTCACTACGCGGAAGTTCGCTTTGGTCTCTTCACTTCTTCACTTGCCCTTGTCCACGAACTTGATGCTACATACGCCTTACCTCTACGCCTGACTTCTCTCTTGTCTTTGGTGAGGTCGTCCTCGGGTTCTGTCTCCCGCTTACTCAAACAGTCGGATTCCCGGAAACATCCTGTGTCGAATGAAAAGGACTCAGAAATCCAGGGTTTGCAGCCTAAATCCTCCAAAAAGCGAGTTCTTTTGTGATAGGCTTCGCGTCCCGCATCCTTCTCCTTGTTCTTGCCTATGACTCACTACGCGGAAGTTCGCTTTGGTCTCTTCACTTCTTCACTTGCCCTTGTCCACGAACTTGATGCTACATACGCCTTACCTCTACGCCTGACTTCTCTCTTGTCTTTGGTGAGGTCGTCCTCGGGTTCTGTCTCCCGCTTACTCAAACAGTCGGATTCCCGGAAACATCCTGTGTCGAATGAAAAGGACTCAGAAATCCAGGGTTTGCAGCCTAAATCCTCCAAAAAGCGAGTTCTTTTGTGATAGGCTTCGCGTCCCGCATCCTTCTCCTTGTTCTTGCCTATGACTCACTACGCGGAAGTTCGCTTTGGTCTCTTCACTTCTTCACTTGCCCTTGTCCACGAACTTGATGCTACATACGCCTTACCTCTACGCCTGACTTCTCTCTTGTCTTTGGTGAGGTCGTCCTCGGGTTCTGTCTCCCGCTTACTCAAACAGTCGGATTCCCGGAAACATCCTGTGTCGAATGAAAAGGACTCAGAAATCCAGGGTTTGCAGCCTAAATCCTCCAAAAAGCGAGTTCTTTTGTGATAGGCTTCGCGTCCCGCATCCTTCTCCTTGTTCTTGCCTATGACTCACTACGCGGAAGTTCGCTTTGGTCTCTTCACTTCTTCACTTGCCCTTGTCCACGAACTTGATGCTACATACGCCTTACCTCTACGCCTGACTTCTCTCTTGTCTTTGGTGAGGTCGTCCTCGGGTTCTGTCTCCCGCTTACTCAAACAGTCGGATTCCCGGAAACATCCTGTGTCGAATGAAAAGGACTCAGAAATCCAGGGTTTGCAGCCTAAATCCTCCAAAAAGCGAGTTCTTTTGTGATAGGCTTCGCGTCCCGCATCCTTCTCCTTGTTCTTGCCTATGACTCACTACGCGGAAGTTCGCTTTGGTCTCTTCACTTCTTCACTTGCCCTTGTCCACGAACTTGATGCTACATACGCCTTACCTCTACGCCTGACTTCTCTCTTGTCTTTGGTGAGGTCGTCCTCGGGTTCTGTCTCCCGCTTACTCAAACAGTCGGATTCCCGGAAACATCCTGTGTCGAATGAAAAGGACTCAGAAATCCAGGGTTTGCAGCCTAAATCCTCCAAAAAGCGAGTTCTTTTGTGATAGGCTTCGCGTCCCGCATCCTTCTCCTTGTTCTTGCCTATGACTCACTACGCGGAAGTTCGCTTTGGTCTCTTCACTTGCCCTTGTCCACGAACTTGATGCTACATACGCCTTACCTCTACGCCTGACTTCTCTCTTGTCTTTGGTGAGGTCGTCCTCGGGTTCTGTCTCCCGCTTACTCAAACAGTCGGATTCCCGGAAACATCCTGTGTCGAATGAAAAGGACTCAGAAATCCAGGGTTTGCAGCCTAAATCCTCCAAAAAGCGAGTTCTTTTGTGATAGGCTTCGCGTCCCGCATCCTTCTCCTTGTTCTTGCCTATGACTCACTACGCGGAAGTTGGGAAGTTCGCTTTGGTCTCTTCACTTCTTCACTTGCCCTTGTCCACGAACTTGATGCTACATACGCCTTACCTCTACGCCTGACTTCTCTCTTGTCTTTGGTGAGGTCGTCCTCGGGTTCTGTCTCCCGCTTACTCAAACAGTCGGATTCCCGGAAACATCCTGTGTCGAATGAAAAGGACTCAGAAATCCAGGGTTTGCAGCCTAAATCCTCCAAAAAGCGAGTTCTTTTGCAGCCTTGTTCATTTCTCATCTATCCAGATGTCTTCGCACCCGCCGCTTTAGCAAACCTGCTTTTCGACCCTCCCGAGCCACAAATCATTGGAAAAAACACACAGTGCTTGGCGACTTTCCTACCTTTTCGCGCACCTGCATCTTCTCTCTTCTGACTTTCTCCATCTCTTATCTTCTCACTTCTGACTGTCTCCCTGTCGGAGCTTCTTCCTGGCTGTGCTTTTCCATCTGTCAATATGGTCGGAAGCTTCGCTTCTAAACTTCCTTCGATGATACGAACTGTTTTCGGAGCGAAAGCAGATTTGGAAATGGCTGCAGAGGTTTTTGTTGTGTATTTTTCGAGTCCTGATAAGCGGAACATCTGATATCAGCACATGTGAGACACGGGTGCTCCGTGAAACCTTTGTGGGATGCATTTTGCAGTTTCATTCTCAGAAAATGCGGTGTAAGTAGAAAGACGTTGCAGGACAATTGCTGACTTGCCGTTGATCAAGCCAACTTTTGAGGGTCGCACCAAAATTTGACTGCGGTTTGTTCATTGAGCGGTTTTTTGTGGCTTAAGGGGACATGCCACCCAGACGAAAACACGAATGGGTAGAAGTCACATCGGTGGATGTGGATCTGCCGGGGCCAGAGGAGATACCCCGCCAGTACTTGCGGAGTTGTTCTCAGACTTATGCTGACAAGCACAAGTTGACACTTGCGCATTGGTCCCAGCCAAAGAGAACAGGAACCGGTTGGCGCACCACTTGCCATTGCAATGAACATGTGAACTGTGCACGTTGGTATCGATTCACCGGAGAGGTTGGAGAGAGGGCATACACACTTCGTGTCTCCAGCTCTGGAGAGTGTGGTGGCGAGCTGAAGAAGGCCCGCAAGGCTCCAGGAAGGGGCGATGCAGCTTCGGTCCAGGAGATTCGAGCAGCCAAAGTTGCCATAGACAAGCTTCAGCAAGCCCGTGGCCATTTTCCATCTCCCAACGATGTCCGGCGTGAGCTTGGCGAGACATGGGCTGCTTCTCGGCAAAAATTGAAAGGAGTAGTCACCAGAGTGCGACACAAGAAAGGCTTTGCATCCAAGGCGCGCAACAAGAAGAGGCTCTCGGTGGGATGTTTCCAGGAGTTTGTGGATGCACGACGGAGCTTCGAGCAATCCATGTGCTTCATGTCCGTCAGTCTCAATGCAACTGTTCTCAGCTATGTGGTGTTCTTCTCAGCTTTCTTGTCAGTGCTGGAAGAGTGGAAGCCGACCAAATTGATCATGCAAGCTGATTGCACCTTCAAAGTGGATTGGGAAGGCTACGTATGGGGTTTGTTGGACTTGTCACTTTTCGACGCCTACGGGAACGCTGGCGAAAGACATTTATGCCCGTGCTCATGCTTGCCCACCCAAGAGAGGACAGGGACTTGCAACTTGTTTGATCGTGCAGTGGTAGGAAAAAAGATGGCATGGAGACATGCGATGATCTATTTATCTTCTACTCCAGAGATAAGCACCGTCAAATTTGAAATTTGTTGGAGATTAGGTTTCTCAATTCCCTGAGAAAAACACAAAGTCTGCACACAACTGTTCTGGGTTTGGCATCCTTGGAGGATAAACAGATATGGACAAAGGCTTTTCAAGACTTGGCGCAAGAGCTACGTCGTCGGCATTTGCCTCCAGTCAGCAAGCTCTGTTGTGATTGGAGAAAGGAAATACCCGGTGCTTTCTTCGATTCGTTTGAAGATGGTCTGGTAGTGCAAGGGATGGAGCACTTGGTGCGTGCATTGCGCCGCAACAGAAGCAAGCTCGGCGGCACCCGCAAAATCGAGTATGTCATTGCCTGCTTCTACACTTTTGCTTACCTCCCAATGCATCTTTTCTTTTCCACTGCCATGGACATATATCTCAGCAGAGTCAGGCATGTTTGGAAATCAGCTCACTTTGTCGACTATGTTGAACAGCAGTTTTTGACGCGTGTTGATGATGTGATTTGGGCTTCGTGGCACTGCGGCGCCTTCAGAGAGGATTTTGATCGTGGTGCTCCTCCAAGCCAGCAGCCAATCGAGTCATGGAACAGAAAGTTCAAAGATGACTGTCTAGGCCGTTTGCAGAAAGGCAAGGATGATCATGTGACTGTCCTGTCGCAAGTGGAATCTTGTTTGCCGTTGTGGTCTCAGAAACCTCAGCAAGATGAGGAGGAACCGTATAGCTTGCTTGCGAAAGAAGGCTGCCACACATGTTCCGGCCCTGACCGGCCGGATGCTTGGATGTTAGAGACTTCGGGGACAGTGATCAAACCTCCTGGTGGGAATGCTATGTTTGTAGCATCCATCGCTTCGATTCTGAAGCATCATGCTGAGGATGCAGAGACGATCTTTGCCAAGAAGTTGCGCGACCGCACCATCTATGTGCTTCGTATCGGCGCTCCGCAGAAGAGATTTGGTGAAATACTTGCAAGTTTTTTTTGACTGGCTGTCCACAGTGCCGCTTTTTCAAAATATGTTTTGGAAACAAGTGTTGACAGCAGGTTTTTTTTTGGTCTTAGTCAAACCGTTGTGACTTTGCCAAGCTTCTTTCTGCACAGGATTGCTTGTGGAGAGGACATGGTGAGACAGATACAAGTGGAGTCGCAGGAGGACTTGCTGCAACGCTGGCAGACGTGGCATTTTGATTCAGCCTACAGGTGGGTGCGAGCGCGCTCCACTGAAGGTATCCATGGAGACTTTGCGCGCACATTGGCAAGAGCATTGCGTGGTGATTGCGATTGACCGTGGCGCTGGCAGACCCAAGACTCTTCGGGCCAGCTGCTGGCATTTTGCCCATCACGGACATTGCAGTCATCTCTATGCCGTTCAGCAGCTCGAAGGATTGCAGACTCATATACAACCAGACCTACCAGTCGCTTCATATGGCCAAGCTGCTTTGAAGCAAGGGGCAGTTCCTGAGTACGATTGTGCTCTTGGCTCTTCCGAAGATGAAGCTGGCCGCAAGAAGCGCAAAAAAAAGGAGAAAAAAGCCAAAGTCAGTGTGCCCCGGACACGGAAGAAAGAGAGGAAAAAGCCCAGTCGGTCACGCACCCCTGGCAGAGCTCGTTCTCGAACTCCTGGCAGACCTCGTTCTCGAACCCCTGGCAGAGCGAGGGCTGACCGTCCTGCGGAACAGCAGGGCGGATAGCAGAGTTCTCTCTAGGAACACGAGACCAGACGCTTGGTGAGCTGCCCTGTGCCCAAAAAGATGCGACTTGAGCAAGTCAGTTACGTCTCCAGCTTTTGAGCTTGTTTGGGGATCGGAACCACTCCTTCCGGCGAGGCGACATGAAACGCCCTGCTGCTGCTGCTGCTACCTCAAAGCGGAAGCCACGTTCGTCCAAGGTGCCTATCTGGAATGAAAGGATTTGAAAATGGAAAATCATTCCCTCCAGCTGCCTTGCTCTTGACGTTTGATTTCGCTTGTTTTGCAGGGAGCGTGAATGACATCAAAAGTGTTTGTAAGATTCGATTGCCTTGAAGTCTTGAATCCAGGGGTCCTTGGGTCCTTGAGGCTCTTGGTGCATTGATGTTTGTGCTTGATGTGTGTGCTAGGCGTTGAAATGCTCAGCAGATTCGCAGCTTGTAGCAAAGCCTTCGAAGGTTGCGTCAAGCAGTTGCAATGTCCTTCAACAACAGTTTGATCAGGTGGAACGGCAATGGCTCTTCAGTCAAAACATCGAAAGCATATCTAAATATATGTGTTTACAGGTACTCTCTTATTAACTATACTTTATATACGGTTTGATGTTGCTGGAACATTGATTAGATAGATATATCTATAGATAGATAGATAGATTGATAGATAGATTGATAGATAGATAGATAGATAGATGTCATTACAGACTTGGTTGATCATGTCGAAGAAGTCCATGAACGAAAGGCTATCTGAAGTTCACACAGATATGAAGTATTCCGAACTTGGTGATGTGACCTCTTGGAAGTTTTATGTTGTGGAGGTCGTGTTTCAAATTTTTCTGTTTGCCCTTGCCTCTATCATCATGACATGCAGTTTCCCAACGCTGGAGGATAGAATGCCGGCTGTGCCTCTAGAACCTCAGCTACAGCCTGTTGAAGAAAGCCAAGAATGTCGCGATTGCTGCCGCTTGGGCGGTGTGTGTGGTGTGTGCAAGAGCAATGGGTTTGTCACGCCGGACCAGCCTACTGCAGCGTTGAAGTCACCAGCCCCTCTCGAAGAAGACCAAGAACCTGATATGAATGTGTTGACAAAAGCCTTGGACACCCATGGCCCGGAGCAGAAAGCAATGGCAGCGGCTGAGGAAGACCTGGCCCGCGTCCCTTGTCGTGGTAGTTTGAGCAAGAAAGCCCGGAGAGCAGCTCTGTGGCGAAAGTTTGGCAAAAAAACGTCCAGCAAATTGTTGTCCAAGCAATCTTTCGAGAATGCCGTGAAGTCTCTCTTGCCGGAGGGTAAAAAGATTGGTGCTCAGGGCCTTTCTTGTTTGCAACTGGCTGTGGAAGCTGGTATGGCGCAACTCTTTCATGAAGCGAATATGTGCAGTCAGCATTGTGGCCGAAGCACAGTCTGGCCAAAAGACTTTCATTTGGTTCAACAGATTAAGCCTGATGATGTTGTGCTCCGTGGTTGGGTTCCTTACGGTCCACTGAAGCCACCGCGGGTGTCCGCGACTATGGTTGCTGAAGGCGGCCGCTTACTTTTGTCAAAGCAAAGTGCTTTACAAAATGCAGATAATTCTAAGGTCGCCACATGACATGTGTTCCGACATCTTGTGTGATACTATAGGTCATGGATTCTATAAATCTACCATTGCGGTCGATAAGCAGTGGCCACAGTTTTGTTTGCATTCTTCCTTCGGGTGCCTGATGGGAACGCAGGCTTGTGTGACGTGCATGGAGGAGCTTGGATCCTGTGACGATTAGGACCGTTCGGCGTGCTTGCCTGGTATATAAAGAGCCTAATCGTAGCACATTTGAAGTTGAATAATTTGAATCACGATAGATATCCTAGGATGTTGGTCAGACCCCAGAGATGTGACCCCTATCCATTAGGCATATAAATATATGTTCAAACATATATATGCCTTTCAAAATCGCTCTAAATCCCTTTAAATCCCTCTAAATCCTTTAAATCAATCTAAATCCCTCTAAATCATTCTTAACTATTTTAGTCTCTGTGGGCCATTGGGTTTGGCATTGAAACTCCTTGAAATCCATCATGTCAGCTCTTCGTTGGTTTTAAGATTGCTTTGGGGAATCCCTTCTTATGGTTTTGGTCATAACTTGGACCTTTATGGCATTCCGAATCTCGTATCCTCAGGGGGCAAACCCAAAAATTGAAGCTACAAGGGGTCCCCAAAAGAGCATTTTAGAGCCTTTCAGTGGAAGGGGGTAAATTGCAGAATTTGGGGCATGTGACCCCGTGCCCAGGAGGTGCCTAAGGGGTACCTGAATAAGGGATATGGTATGGAGTATCCAAAATGCCAAGATTGGAGGCGCAGAAAAATCACAACAGGAAAAGGAATGGCAAATTGGAGATTTGACACCATTTAAGGTGTATCCAGTGGGCGGGGGTCACATGGAAAGGGTCAGAGTAGCTGAGCATGAATCCAGTATCCAGATGCATAGTACAATGTAGTTCCTAGCACGGATATGACAAGGGTTTCTGTGATGCTAGCTGCAGGTTTACAAGGCTATGAGGAAGTTGTGCGTGATAATTTGGAGTGACTTGGCAGGCCCGTGAGGGCCCGCGGAGCCCGTAAAGCCCGTAGTCAGGGCCCCTAAGAGCCCGTGAAGGCCCAGCCCCGTAGAGCCTGTAGAGCCCGTAGAGCCCGTAGAGCCCGTAGAGCCGGTAGAGCGCGTAGAGCCCGTAGAGGAGCCTGTAGAGCCCGGGCCCGTTAAACCCGGGCCCGTATAGCCCGGACCCGTAGAGCCCGTGGGGCGCGTGGAGCCCGTGGAGCCCGTGGAACCCGTGGAGTCCGTAGAGCCCGTAGAGCCCGTAGAGCCCGTAGAGCCCTGGCCCGTAAAGCCCTGGCCCGTAGAGCCCGTAAAGCCCGGACCCGCAGAGCCCGTGGGGCGCGTAGAGCCCGTGGAGCCCGTAGAACCCGTGGAGTCCGTAGAGCCCGTAGAGTCCGCATAGCCCGTAGAGTCCGTAGAGCCCGCAGAGCCCGTGGAGCCCGTAGGGTCCGGACAGCCCGTGGTACGGGCCCGCGTGGGCAGTTTGTGAGACGAGATGTATGAAGAGATGTATGATGGTGGGTGTAAGAGATGAGGTGTGTAAGATGAGATGTAGCGCTGAAGTTTCTGCAAGGGTAGGATCAGATGAGTATAGAAATGCAGCACTGTGACATGAAATATGTTCTGCATTGCAGTGACCCACCGTGCGCGCCGCAGCTCCAGGAGTTGAGTGAAGCGTTTTGGGTGGGAGTGGAGTGAGCGCGGGATGAGTTGAATGAGATCAGTTAAGTGATTTGAGTGGAGCGAGATGACTTGTGTGGGTTTCGTTGTGTGAAATGAGTTGAGTGAGATGAGTTGTGTGAGGTGAGTTGAGTGAAATGAGTTGAGTGAATTGAGTGGTGTGAGGTGAGTGGAGTGAGATGAGTTGCGTGAGATGACTTGAGTGAGTTGAGTTGTTAAGATGGTTGAACTGTGTGCGCTGACTTGAGTCAGGTGAGTTGAGTGAGATGGGTTGGGTAAGATGAGTTGAATGAGTTGAACTGTGTGTGATGAGTTGGGTGAGAATTGAGTGAGATGAGTTGTGTGAGATGAGTTGTGTGAGCTGAGTTTGTGTGAGATGATTTGTGTGAGATGAGTTGTGTGAGATAAGTTTGTGTGAGATGAGTTGTGTGAGATGAAGTGTGTGAGATGAGTTGAGTCAGATGAGTTGAGTGGGTTGAGGTGTGAGATGATTTGTGTGAGATGAGTTGTGTGAGCTGAGTTTGTGTGAGATGAGTTGTGTGAGATGAGTTGTGTGAGCTGAGTTTGTGTGAGATGATTTGTGTGAGATGAGTTGTGTGAGATGAGTATGTGTGAGATGAGTTGTGTGAGATGAGTTGTGTGAGATGAGTTGAGTGGGTTGAGGTGTGAGATGATTTGTGTGAGATGAGTTGTGTGAGATGAGTTTGTGTGAGGTGAGTTTGTGTGAGATGATTTGTGTGAGATGAGTTGTGTGAGATGAGTTTGTGTGAGATGAGTTGTGTGAGATGAGTTGAGTGGGTTGAGGTGTGTGAGATGAGTTGAGTCAGATGAGTTGAGTGGGTTGAGGTGTGAGATGAGTATGTGTGAGATGAGTTGTGTGAGCTGAGTTTGTGGGAGATGAGTTGTGTGAGATGAGTTAAGTGGGTTGAGGTGTGTGAGATGAGTTGAGTCAGATGAGTTGAGTGGGTTGGGGTGTGAGATGAGTATGTGTGAGATGAGTTGTGTGAAATGAGTTCCTGTGAGCTGAGTTGGTGTGAGATGATTTGTGTGAGATGAGTTGAGTGGGTTGAGGATGTGTGAAATGAGTTGAGTCAGGTGAGTTGAGTGGGTTGAGGTGTGAGATGAGTTTGTGTGAGATGAGTTGTGTGAGATGAGTTGTGTGAGCTGAGTTTGTGTGAGATGATTTGTGTGAGATGAGTTGTGTGAGATGAGTTTGTGTGAGATGAGTTGTGTGAGATGAGTTGAGTCGGTTGAGGTGTGTGAGATGAGTTGAGTCAGATGAGTTGAGTGGGTTGAGATGTGTGAGATGAGTTTGTGTGAGATGAGTTGTGTGAGATGAGTTTGTGTGAGATGAGTTTGTGTGGGATGAGTTGTGTGAGATGAGTATGTGTGAGATGAGTTGTGTGAGATGAGTTGTGTGAGATGAGTTGTGTGAGATGAGTTGAGTGGGTTGAGGTGTGAGATGATTTGTGTGAGATGAGTTGTGTGAGATGAGTTTGTGTGAGATGAGTTTGTGTGAGATGATTTGTGTGAGATGAGTTGTGTGAGATGAGTTTGTGTGAGATGAGTTGTGTGAGATGAGTTGAGTGGGTTGAGGTGTGTGAGATGAGTTGAGTCAGATGAGTTGAGTGGGTTGAGGTGTGAGATGAGTATGTGTGAGATGAGTTGTGTGAGCGGAGTTTGTGGGAGATGAGTTGTGTGAGATGAGTTGTGTGGGTTGAGGTGTGTGAGATGAGTTGAGTCAGATGAGTTGAGTGGGTTGAGGTGTGAGATGAGTATGTGTGAGATGAGTTGTTTGAGATGAGTTGAGTGGGTTGAGGTGTGAGATGAGTTGTGTGAAATGAGTTCCTGTGAGCTGAGTTGGTGTGAGATGATTTGTGTGAGATGAGTGGAGTGGGTTGAGGTGTGTGAAATGAGTTGAGTCAGGTGAGTTGAGTGGGTTGAGGTGTGAGATGAGTTTGTGTGAGATGAGTTGTGTGAGATGAGTTGTGTGAGCTGAGTTTGTGTGAGATGAGTTGTGTGAGATGAGTTGTGTGAGATGAGTTTGTGTGAGATGAGTTGTGTGAGATGAGTTGAGTCGGTTGAGGTGTGTGAGATGAGTTGAGTCAGATGAGTTGAGTGGGTTGAGATGTGTGAGATGAGTTTGTGTGAGATGAGTTGTGTGAGATGAGTTTGTGTGAGATGAGTTTGTGTGGGATGAGTTGTGTGAGATGAGTTTGTGTGAGATGAGTTGTGTGAGATGAGTTGTGTGAGATGAGTTGTGTGAGATGAGTTGAGTGGGTTGAGGTGTGAGATGATTTGTGTGAGATGAGTTGTGTAAGATGAGTTTGTGTGAGATGAGTTTGTGTGAGATGATTTGTGTGAGATGAGTTGTGTGAGATGAGTTTGTGTGAGATGAGTTGTGTGAGATGAGTTGAGTCGGTTGAGGTGTGTGAGATGAGTTGAGTCAGATGAGTTGAGTGGGTTTAGATGAGTATGTGTGAGATGAGTTGTGTGAGCTGAGTTTGTGGGAGATGAGTTGTGTGAGATGAGTTGTGTGGGTTGAGGTGTGTGAGATGAGTTGAGTCAGATGAGTTGAGTGGGTTGAGGTGTGAGATGAGTATGTGTGAGATGAGTTGTTTGAGATGAGTTGAGTGGGTTGAGGTGTGAGATGAGTTGTGTGAAATGAGGTCCTGTGAGCTGAGTTGGTGTGAGATGATTTGTGTGAGATGAGTTGAGTGGGTTGAGGTGTGTGAAATGAGTTGAGTCAGGTGAGTTGGGTGGGTTGAGGTGTGAGATGAGTTGTGTGAGATGAGTTGTGTGAGCTGAGTTTGTGTGAGATGATTTGTGTGAGATGAGTTGTGTGAGATGAGTTTGTGTGAGATGAGTTGTGTGAGATGAGTTGAGTCGGTTGAGGTGTGTGAGATGAGTTGAGTCAGATGAGTTGAGTGGGTTGAGGTGTGTGAGATGAGTTTGTGTGAGATGAGTTGTGTGAGATGAGTTTGTGTGAGATGAGTTTGTGTGGGATGAGTTGTGTGAGATGAGTATGTGTGAGATGAGTTGTGTGAGATGAGTTGTGTGAGATGAGTTGTGAGTGAGATGAGGTTGAGTGGGGAGGTGTGAGATGATTTGTGTGAGATGAGTTGTGTGAGATGAGTTTGTGTGAGATGAGTTTGTGTGAGATGATTTGTGTGAGATGAGTTGTGTGAGATGAGTTTGTGTGAGATGAGTTGTGTGAGATGAGTTGAGTGGGTTGAGGTGTGTGAGATGAGTTGAGTCAGATGAGTTGAGTGGGTTGAGGTGTGAGATGAGTATGTGTGAGATGAGTTGTGTGAGCTGAGTTTGTGGGAGATGAGTTGTGTGAGATGAGTTGTGTGGGTTGAGGTGTGTGAGATGAGTTGAGTCAGATGAGTTGAGTGGGTTGAGGTGTGAGATGAGTATGTGTGAGATGAGTTGTTTGAGATGAGTTGAGTGGGTTGAGGTGTGAGATGAGTTGTGTGAAATGAGTTCCTGTGAGCTGAGTTGGTGTGAGATGATTTGTGTGAGATGAGTTGAGTGGGTTGAGGTGTGTGAAATGAGTTGAGTCAGGTGAGTTGAGTGGGTTGAGGTGTGAGATGAGTTTGTGTGAGATGAGTTGTGTGAGATGAGTTGTGTGAGCTGAGTTTGTGTGAGATGATTTGTGTGATATGAGTTGTGTGAGATGAGTTTGTGTGAGATGAGTTGTGTGAGATGAGTTGAGTCGGTTGAGGTGTGTGAGATGAGTTGAGTCAGATGAGTTGAGTGGGTTGAGATGTGTGAGATGAGTTTGTGTGAGATGAGTTGTGTGAGATGAGTTTGTGTGAGATGAGTTTGTGTGGGATGAGTTGTGTGAGATGAGTATGTGTGAGATGAGTTGTGTGAGATGAGTTGTGTGAGATGAGTTGTGTGAGATGAGTTGAGTGGGTTGAGGTGTGAGATGATTTGTGTGAGATGAGTTGTGTGAGATGAGTTTGTGTGAGATGAGTTTGTGTGAGATGATTTGTGTGAGATGAGTTGTGTGAGATGAGTTTGTGTGAGATGAGTTGTGTGAGATGAGTTGAGTGGGTTGAGGTGTGTGAGATGAGTTGAGTCAGATGAGTTGAGTGGGTTGAGGTGTGAGATGAGTATGTGTGAGATGAGTTGTGTGAGCTGAGTTTGTGGGAGATGAGTTGTGTGAGATGAGTTGTGTGGGTTGAGGTGTGTGAGATGAGTTGAGTCAGATGAGTTGAGTGGGTTGAGGTGTGAGATGAGTATGTGTGAGATGAGTTGTTTGAGATGAGTTGAGTGGGTTGAGGTGTGAGATGAGTTGTGTGAAATGAGTTCCTGTGAGCTGAGTTGGTGTGAGATGATTTGTGTGAGATGAGTTGAGTGGGTTGAGGTGTGTGAAATGAGTTGAGTCAGGTGAGTTGAGTGGGTTGAGGTGTGAGATGAGTTTGTGTGAGATGAGTTGTGTGAGATGAGTTGTGTGAGCTGAGTTTGTGTGAGATGATTTGTGTGAGATGAGTTGTGTGAGATGAGTTTGTGTGAAATGAGTTGTGTGAGATGAGTTGAGTCGGTTGAGGTGTGTGAGATGAGTTGAGTCAGATGAGTTGAGTGGGTTGAGATGTGTGAGATGAGTTTGTGTGTGAGATGAGTTGTGTGAGATGAGTTTGTGTGAGATGAGTTTGTGTGGGATGAGTTGTGTTAGTTGAGACACTTCCGCCATTGCCTAGCTCAATGCATTAGCTTGTCCATTGTGTTTTCCTTCCATACGAAAAAAACCTCTACTTCCTCAATCTAGGCCCCAAAAAGAACCCGGTTTTTTAACCTTTTTGCACCCAAAACCTCCAAAAACCGAGTCCTTTCCAGGACCTGGCAGAGATGGCTACAACGGACGAGTGGACAAAAAAAGAAGCACTGGTTGGGACGGATGGAAAAACCCCATAGTCGGGGTTAAGGCACCCCAACAGTCATGGTTAAGGCATCCAACAGTCATGGTTAAGAACCAAAGCCAGTAACGGTTAAAACCCCAAAAATAGTAACGGTTAAAACGCTGTCTCACAATGCGCCTGAAAGTGACCATCACAACGAGCAATATTCTTGGATATTGCTGAATACCAAGGAAGACTCGGAGACTCCCGGGCGGCCCAGCGCTGAAAACAAACCCCTTCTGCTGCTTGTGACGACTGACTTGTTTTTTACACTGTGCTGTCTGCTTTGCCAAAAGTTAGTCATCTATCTTCTGCTGCCACACTGTTCTTCCATGGATGCTGCCACACACACTTCTTCCAGCAAACCTCCTTTGCCACAATGTTAGAAAGGGATCAGTGCTCTTGGCTGTCACATCCTACTGTCATCACATCTTCTAGCCTCTTAGCCTCGCAAGGGCATGTTCACACATCTGGTCTAGCATCTGTATGTGGTGTAACTTTACAATCGATTGTGCTTATAAGTGTGTGCTCAAAAACGCAGTGATTTCTCGTTATCAGGGGGGGTTGCAAATATGTATATATATATATACACATGTATATGTATAAGATCTGGGACGCATTTCCAAAAAACAATTCATATATCCCTGTATGAATTGTTTTTTTGGAAATGCGTCCCAGATCTTATACATACACATGTGTATATATATATACATATACATATACATATATCCCTGTCGTATCCCCCGTTGTATTTGTTTTTTGTTTTCCCGAGGGGTCGCTCGTTTTTTTCCAGGTCTCCACGCTGATGAAGTGGCCGAAATCAGCGGCCGTTGTGGACTAAGCAGCTTAGTGTTTTGCAGTGAGTTTGGTGATTTTTTGGGGGATTTCACCAGGGGATTCCATGGGATTTCATGGGATGACATGGGATTTATGGCCGATTGATGGGTTATTGGATGTGATTGGGATAGGCTTAAAAAAAATCGACAGGTGGAACAGCTGGACATGTGTACGGCTAAAACTTACCACCTGGAACCACTAAATGGATGTGCAGAAAAAATCTGGGGGCTATGGGCACTATTGGTAAGAACTATTGAACTGACTCGAACTGACAGATACTTTTCGCATCTTTTCGCGGGATCACACGGCCGCAGCTCTTTACAGTGCGGACATGCTAAAAGAAAACAATAGAAGGGAAACAGGCAAGGATGAATTTCACATAGTGGTGTGACTTTCTACCAACCAAGTAACATCAAGTAACTAAGTCTCTCCAACTTACAGGACTTAGAGGATTTGTAGCGTTCATCTAGCCTTGTGTCTCGTCTGTTAGGGAAAGTTGAGACCTTTTTGTGCACCCCAAACCATAGCTCAGTTTTGGAGTCATCAATACAAGCAGCACGGCGGCGTGGTGCGGCTGCCATGAATGCGATGATTGCAGAGTCCAAGAACGAACTGAACTCATTTTTGCAGAAGTGCCATGGCCTGCCGTGCCATGGGATCTTCTTGTGGTCAATGAAGGGACATGAATTATTTGAGATTACTTGAGACCTGTTGATCACTGTTGTGGCTGATCATCATACATTCATAGTCTGAGCGAATGTGTTCGGGTAGGATTTGTAGGATTTTCTACTGGCAATGCCCCTGGCTGAAAGTGTTCTCCTGACGTCCTGTGCCTGATGCAAGACCTGATGCAATGGCTGTTCGGTACCTCTACGCGTGGGATGTCACTACGCTTGATTGTTACATGGTTCCTGAGCAAGGATCCCGATTCGTTCCATTTTCGGGTGAATAAGGGTGAATCCTTTGTTTTCGGGGTGGCTTCTCCAGCCCGGCTTCTACAGGATTCAAGGGATTTCACAAAATGGTGGATTCCCTGCTAGGTTTTGAAAGGAACGGTACCAATGTGATCCAATGTGCAGCCCAGGTATTGCAAGAGACCGCTGACCAAGACAGACATTGAATACAAGACCAGTGTCCTGGTGGGAACTTAGCAAAACCTATAGCCACTCAAAACTTCAAAGTGGGGATTGATCAAAACCTATCACACCATGATATACCATATTTTTTTTTGGGATGACCCCCCATTTATCAGCTATGTTACAATGTTGGTGTGATCAGAAGGATACCAAGCTTCCCTCGGACCGAGGTAAATATGGGATGCAATATCAGGCACTTGCTGTGGCCAATGTGTGGACCCATTCTTGAGGATGTTTAAAAATCAGCGACCTCCATTTTCGATGGCTGATCGGTTGATTGTCATTTTCCCCGTGGATTGTTTTGGGTCAGACAGTGGAAGGATTCGATGAGATTCGGTTCTGCCTCTGAAAAAAACAGGCCATCGTGACCTTGCACTGCATGGATAAGCAGGAATATGCCGGGCATCTTTGCGATGACCCCAAGGCGCCAGTTCTTGGAATCGCAATCGGGATGGGACACAGCTGTTTTTGAATACCATCTCAGTTTTGGTTGCTTTCATCTTATAAGTTGAATTTTGTTCATATCTTTCCTGCAATTGTAGTCATTGTTGCCTATTACATTATATACCCTCTGGCAGTCTAATCTTGCTTGTTTGGAAATCCCCCCGCTGCTGATGCGGAATTACCCATAATGTTCAGGGGTTATCTCAGAATTTGGAACTTCGTTCCATGCCATTCTTCATCATGGTTTATCATTGTGTATTATGGTTTATGATTTGTATTTATACTTTAATCATGTTTTATCATCATTCTCTCACCGTTTTCTCTAATGTCATGTGCTAAACAATGAATCCCAAGCTGAGTTTATGGTTCGGTACACACCAGGATCTATTACGTGGGATGATCCAAAGTGGCGGCCCAGAACAAAGCTAATTCCCCATAAAATACATGGAGCTGTGGATCCCCATGTTTGTAAATGGCAAACAGAAATCATCATAAATCATAGAAATCAAATCAAACCATTGCTCCCCATTTTTGGATATTATTGCTAGTTCAATCACCAGGACAATGATTTCATACCCCCCAGCAGCAGCGTTGCGAAAGGTCGCTGAGAAGTCTGCTGCGCAGCAAGCCCTTTTAGCCAACAGTGATTTGGTGGAGGCCGGTGGGATCGGTGGGTTAGCTTAAGTCGCGAAGCTGCAAATCGCAAGTGACTGACCAAACTATGGCAGCTCATAGCAGCTGAAAACTGACCTCCGGCGATGGAAATGGTGTGGAAATTCCCATGGCTTTCGGTGGCCTCCCATGGCTGAGGCTCAGAAACGGGAAGTGCCCACCAAAAGACCGTCGGGCATGATGTTATCCCCGGAGGCACAGGGAACAGAGAAACTTCAGTGTGAAGTTGAGCAACTTCATTGATGGTTTATTTCATTGATGGTTAATGGTTGACAATGGTTCATCATGGTGAAAATCATGGTTCATCATGGTGAAAATCATGGTTCATCATGGTGAAAATCATGGTTCATCATGGTGAAAATCATGGTTCATCATGGTTCATCATGGTTCATGTTTAATGATTGTTCATCTTAATACTAGATTTTGACCGTTCCTCTTTGGCGCTGGCAGATTGGGTAGCCATCAATGATAGACGTCCCGTGGGATGACAGGAACGAGCCAAGAAAGCGAGAGTGGAGACTTTGCTGCGGAAACGACGGCGCCATCATTTGGCCAAGGGACATGGGACTGGGTCAACAGTCAACAGCTACAATTTTCTCTCAGATCCATAGGTTCACATAGGTTCAAGCCAGCGAATGAGCGCGCCACAGCTCACCAGGGGCTTTTCCCACCAAGGACCCAGCGGAGAATCCAGCCATTACTCCCAAGACTGAGCTGAACAGCCTCTGTATGAGCCGAGCTCAGGGCCTCTCTCCGCAGCGAGGAGCCGAGTTTTTCTCTTCACCGTTCTGAGGCGAATCATTGGCAGATATATGAAGAAAGGAGAGACAGTCAGGGCCCCGGCACCCAGGGCCCTCAGTTTGACAAAAACGACGGATTGATGAAGTGTATGGACTGCCTCAAAATGTGAATGTCGCCTTCCTGCAAGGAATCGCGTTGCTGTAGACACCACAGTCTAACACGTTGTGTCTACGCGTCGTGTCACAACGCCCAAGCCCATGAAGTGGTACTAGACCTACCCAAACTTAGACCGTGAATGGTGGGTTCACCGACCTCATTCGTCCACGCTTCAGATCTACATTTGCAACAGAATCGCTTCACAGTATCAATCTACTGCGCCTCGGCATTGATGCCCCACCAACATATTTGACGAAGCTGGAGTCTTGGGGGGTTAATTTTTGAAATCGAGATTGGTGTGCGTGTTTTCGCTGGCCATCTGCACATTTCAACTGCTTTCACGATCAATCAAGATCAATCAAGCCATGCCATCATTTTGAGAATGGCTGAGGTGCAAATCACCTGCTTGCCTGATGAATGGGGTCAGCGAGCATGGGCTGGTCATCTTTGCGCCAACAAACAGAAGGCGCCAAACGAATTCCACTGCGCAGTATTGGCTTTCTGTTTAAACTACTGCAAGTGCTACTTGGCATCCCATGGTTTAAAACATCATAGTTGTATTATTATATTATTAATATATGATATTTCTTTGGTATTTGGATTGACCCCATTTTATTCTTTTTGAAATCTCAATCTTTGACCGATTTCACCCCAATGATAGGCCGAGCAGAGCGCGGCGGAAATTGCCTTGAAGGACATCAAAGGATTCTCAGCTCATCTGGCGAAAATGGAAGATTTGCCAGGTTACCCCTAGAAAATGAATGGTTATGTTGTTGGTGTATGTTGACCATGTTGGGGTAAAGCGTGGATGTTTTCTGGGTCATTGGGTTCCAATTTTTGGAGATCCGCATTTGTTGGCCAGTGAAGTGGACAGGTTTGGTTCTGGTTTGGTTCTGGTTATGACGGTTATGACATGGACATCCAGTGATATCCAGTGATATCCAGTGATCTCCAGTGATCTCCGATATCCGATTTTCAGCTCCACCGAGACGATCCACAACTGCAAGAGCTCGCGGCCAGCTCAAAAGGACACTGCACGGTAGAGACGGTAGAGATACAGTAGTTTGAAAGGGCCTTGATTTTTGGAACTTGGACATACCTCACCTGATCAATGCATGTCATCTCTTGAGCCCTGTCTGACTAGAGTTGTAGACAGTCTCTTGCAAGGGCATATTGCGTCCATTCTTGCTTGTTGGTGCGTTTTCCTCTTTTTTTAATAGACTATATACACACTTGCAGTCCTGGAAGCATTCGCAACAGATGGCTGGCACCGCCCACCAATTTTGACGTCCAATGGCGACTGTAGAAGTGGAAGCTGCATTGAAGTACTTTGAGTTTGTTGACTTAGAACATCTTGACCACTGGTGCAAAATGGATTTGCCGGTTCGCTTCCAGCACTATGTTTTTCCTTGGCTTTGACAATACGAGTGAAGTTATGGGCGATATGGGATGGCGGTTCGGGATGCAGACTCTTATCCCACTTCAGATAGATCCAGCCCTTGAGAAAGCTCAAGCTCTGGTCAGGGAAAGGCAAAGGAAAAGGCAACTATTGGAACATGCAAATGATGTGGGAGATGATGAGCTACTTGGATTGGGGGTCGACTTCTTGGGGGAAGTAGCATGAGTAGCCAAGGGTCCATGGGGTCCATGCTCCATCATCCAGCCGCCCGCATCCAAATCACGCGCTAATTATCGTCGTTGTTGACAATGCATCATCATTACGACAATTATTATCTATTGGAAGCAATGTGCACACTATGATCATCATGGTCATCATATAACCATGACATATCATGACATATCATGACATATCATGACATATCATGACGATCATTACTGAGTTACACACGTTTTGTTTTAATCAGTGCTGAATACGGTAGAATCCTCCATTCATCCTGGCCTCTCGGATCACCTCTGGGACACCCCCACTGTAGCCATCCAATGGCTCTCTCTCTCTCTCTCTCTCCCTATTCGGGAAGCCGAAGATGATGCAGAATCTTTAAAGGACTTACCATAAACATGAACATGAATGGAAATTATCGAAAATCATCCTTTGTTGTCTGCCAATCGGCCAGACATTTTTCCAATCCCACCGTAGCCGAGACAACTGGTGGGGTGGTTGGAGTGATGAGCGGGAGATCATCATCGAGGAACCCATCATCGGCGAGATGATCGAATGGAAAGGACCCAAGTCTTTCAAGTTGACCACTCTGGGACTCAAAATATAGAGGGATTTAATGGGATATATATATAGTATATATAGTATATATATATGATACTATATATATAGTATATATATAGTATATATATGTAGTATTTATATATATATATATAGTATAGTATATATATGTAGTATCATATATATATAGAATATATATATATAAATATCATATATATCATATATAGCATATACATATAGATTATATATACCAGCCATTGATGGCCAGTAAAAGATGGGGCAAAGGAGGTTTGAAAGCATTGCATTTCGATGTATCAGAAATAGATGCATTTTTGGTCAAGTCGTTAAGGTACTATCAATGGACCTACGCAAATTCGATCGGTATTTAGGGTGAGGGTTGACAATTTTGATGCATCGCCATGTATCACCAGGAGATCCCATGTTGCTGTGCAGGTATGAGTTTGTGTCGCACCCCAAATAAAACTCTAGTTCAGATTTTGAAGACTCGGCGACATAGTTTTTCAAGGGTTTTTGGCTCATTGTTTCCTATGCTTTGGTTCGCCAGTTGAGGACATTATGGCTGGATGAAGACGGATCATCCCATTGTGCCCTGGCCGAGTTTTTTTTACCCATGAGTTGGGGCTCGCCAGCTGCTAATGGTGCCATTGGTGCCATTTCCCCCCAAGGAGCATGATGCGAAAGCCATGCGTGGGGGCAAGATCTATATCAACAAGCAACTGGGATTGGGGGATCGATTTGGAACACACTGACAGAGAGAACATCTTTGCTCCAGGCGGTTCAAATCCAGTTGCATCCTAGTGCCTATTTTGTGCATCTTGTTTCGGTGATGAAGTCTGTGAGTTTGGTTTCTGATGGCTGACCCACAATCAATTGCCTGAACCTCGTCAACCCGAGGAAAGACATCGAAGGAACTCCCGAAACCGTTGCTGAGGGACAAAAGGCCCACCTCAAAAGCGGGGTATGGCTCAATGAAATTGCACCCCTAAAAGTGGATCGTTAAATATCGTTACTAAAGAAGGACTGATTTTCTGAGTCCGTTTGGTACCGTGTTCTTGAGCTGTACCCAGCTGACTTTTATTTGATCTCAAACAAAGTCTTGCTTTAAATGACTCGTATTTCTGCATTGTATTTTGGAGATATTCGCACTGCAGAGGTGTGTGATGGTACTTTGAGCTCAAGCTGCATACAGGATGGATACAGAATTGTTATCATGAGATGTGTGAAACATGCTTGTTTGTTTTTCACTAACAAACTCATGTGCTGGGGTGAAAAAGCTCATGGACATTCCATGATATGAGGGAGCTTCATGGTGCCATATCACCGGAAATCAGGGGTTGTACCCGACACACACACACACACAATATGAGGGCCCCCAAAGCCACAGTTGGTTTTGGGGTTCCCCAATTTTTGTTGTCATCCCCATTTCAGCAATCCTTGAGTTGGACAAACATCCCGGAGAATCTCCAAATGACCTGATGAGCTTAGCGGCATCAAAAATTCAAGCCCAGTATTTGAATTTATGTATATAGTCATCCCCAAATAGATGGAAAAGTAAATCCCTACTAATTTCATGGTGATTTACTTTTCCATCTATTTGGGATGACTATACATATATATATATGTATATATATATATAAAGTGTAAAGGTTGGATCCAACCTCCATCACTTCCGTCCCCAGCTTGGGCCGATTCCAGGTGCAGTTCAAGCTCTACGTGGATGGAAACGGCCTGGGTGCGGAACAAGCAGCCCTGGTGTAGCTGAAACAAATCACCGCGACACCGAAGTCGGCAGCAAAAGCTGGTGAGATCTTTGCTTTACCAAAGAAAAAAACATGTAATGATGATCTATTGAAAGGAGGTAACTCTCATTTTTTAAAGTGGAGTTCACAACTTTCACCATGATCTCCATGTTTTCTCGATCCATTGTCCTGCCGCGTCAAGTTCTTGGCCAATGTCGTAGATTTGAGTCGGTTCACCTGAAACAACGGCACCAAATCCCGCTGCGGAAAAGGGGGGGATCACCTGCTCGATCACAATTTCCAGACGTTTCGAAAGAGTCTTGGACTTCGATATTTCTTTCCACTCTTCACCCATGTATCATAGATGTCGAAGAAGTCAGTACACTTGATTAAATCTAACATGTGTAGAGATTGATATTTTCCATATTTTTCCATGTTGATATAGTTGCCATATCCTTCCAGAACATTTCCCATCACTGACTGTAGCTCAAAAGTATTGACCCCTATTACAATAAAAACCTTTTCTGTTGGAAAATCATCCTACACATCTATAAATTGAACAAAGCGTGGGATTTCTTTCCCCGAGATATCGCCAACAAGACAAATGTGGGACTCACCCAATGTCATATATTTAGAGGGTATGACAACTGCACGACTCAAATATTATATATTAATCACTATTATATAACCATCATTAACCATCATTAATAGTGATAATAGTGATTAATGATGGTTGATAATGGTTAATAGTAATTATATCCATAGTTATAAATAGTCATAAACCATCCCCAAGTCACCATTTTTATGATTTTTTATGAGTAGGTAGCCCATCCTTTCCCAAGGTGGCCCCAAGCGGCGCCGCGGCGGTTTCGGCTCGCTGGCCGCAACGGAGCTGACGGTTGCGGTGGAGGAGGCAGATCTCTTCCTGGCACCGCTGGGGGTGAAGGGAATGACGTGGGGGAACTCGGGTGCGGTGGGGAATTTGTTGGGGGAAAAGGGGAATCACTTGGGGTTGATTGTAAATTAGCTAGTGATTATAAGTTGTCCATCTCAAGAACTTGGCAAAATCAAAGGAAAAATCAAAGTAATGGATCATTGATCAATGATTTTGTCCGATGATCTAGATTGGATTGAATGAGACACACTGGGGGAATGGGGGAGTTTGAAAACCGAGAAGAAATAGGGGATTCTAGTCTAGTGAAGAATCATAGAATCATTATAGGGAAGTTTTGATGAATCTGTGGGATTTAACTAACAACATTAACAATATCTGGGGATTCGAGTGTGTTCCCATAGGGATAGATGACCTGACTCCAGATGTTCCAGATCCCCTTGTCAATGTCTCTGAGGTTGCATATCCAAAGTGGGGAAGGCTGGTGGTGCAGACATGTTGGGATCCAATGGCGAGTTGGAATCTCTGATTTTTTTGCTTCACGGGTTTTGAATTTTGGGGGCTTCCAGTTTTGATCCTTGATCAGTTGAAAGCCATGAGAGGGATGGACTTGCAGTTGGTTGGTTGGATTTGAACTTCGGCTCGATCGGGATCATGACGAGTTCTAGGAATCTCTAATGTCCACTAGTCTAAGCTTCGGAACATCCCTCCACTTGTAGATGATTCTCCTATATATATTTTTTTTCCATATTTTCCCAGCATTTCCCGGCAATAAAATAGGATTTTGCCATTGATATTGCCAGATTTGACCAGATTTGGTCGGCAGGTGATTGTGGTGTGTCCACATTTCTTCCCCAAGAGCCGATACCCCGGGCCATCTTCCCAAGGTGCACCAGGCGAGGGTTGGGGTGGACCTTCTTAGTCTTGAAAGATCAGGGTACAGATGGGAACAGTTGGGAACTAAGATGAGCCATTAAAAATACCCTGGTGAATTGATTGCTATAGGGGATTTAATCCTACCTGGTTTACTGGGGATTATGATAACCCATAGTAGGGAAACCTATCAACCAACTAGTATAAGCTTTGCCGACATCGCAGGTCCGGCAATCTGGAGCTCCGGAGAAATCCCAGCGACCATTGCATTGCAGGACTGCAGGCCGAGTGCCGGGCAGAGCTCATTGGGCCAGGTGAATCCTGATAGACCTCGGTAAGATTCATATTTGGGCGTGTCTGAAAATATAGGGTAAACATGGTTTACCCATCCAAATGGTCATTTTCAATGGGGAATATGATGATAAACCATCAAATGAACCATCAAATGTGGAGGGATTGTGGGGCTCTTCCCCTAAATTTTCAGGCGCCATTTTCCAATTGCAGGTCGTGGGTCATTCTGGTCAGCCCTTGGCGCTGGCATCGCGTCTGGCGACCAAGGGATGTTTTTTTCGTGGAGCCATTGGGACCCAAGAGAAGCCCATGAAAGTTGAGTTGACCCATGATTCCTATTGATTTCATGGGGTTCCACATTAATAGGAATACATTATATAAACCCATATGAAACTCCATTAATAGCGAAATTGGTTATTTGGATACAGCCGCTTCACTATGGAATCGCTTGATGCAGTTTTGAAACTGTGATGCACATCTCAGAGACAATCCACCCTTTACAAGTACCTCAAAAAGTATGGGCGCTTTTTCAGAATGAACTTTCACCAAGAAAGCAGGACTTGTGAAATTTGGCAATTTGCTGGTACTGATTTCATGGAGGTTGACAGATTTAGCCAAAAAATGGATGGATCCACTGATTGCGTTGCTGAGGGAATGCTCCAAAGGGCGCACCGGTGAGTCATATGGATATGTTGCTACAAAGCTGGCCGGTGGCCCAAGTTTTACTGTCAAGGTTGCAGGGGAAAAAACATGTGTTTCAAGAAGGAAGTGTTGGAACAGGGATGTCAGGGGCTGAACCAATTCTGGATCGGTGAAAACCCATCATTTTCATAGGTTGTTGAATCAACGGTTTGCAGCTGGTTCAGATTGGCAGTTTGCCACTCCAAAGCACCAAGTGTAGTTAGACTAGTTATGACTAGTTCAGTATTGGCTTATGGGGGATTCTTCTTTGATTTACCCGAAATCATTTAGAGAAAACTGGACCAAGGTGTGTTTGATAGCACGACGACCAAGGCAGTCGCAGTACTTGGCCCCGCTGTGGCCGGAACTTCTCATGAAGGTGCCCCAACCAAAAAGGATTCAGCTGCGGAAAGGAATCCCACAACCATAGTGGTTTCATGGGAGTAGCCTAAAAAGATTTGGAAGTAGACCATTTTTGAGAAGCGCGTAGTGCCAACAGCCGTTCAGTTCTTCTTCTTAGAAGCACTCAGTCACTGGGCCTAAAGACCAGCATTCAGGTGGTAAGACTGGAGAAGGTTCAGGAAGGTTGCTGAAGTTTGAAACTCCCATGGCATTTGGATCCAGGGATCACCCACTGAGTTTGACACTGCAGGCAGATGCCGTACCTGAGAGGCTCCAGCCTTGTCTTCGATCTTCTGTTTGACAAGAGCTGCCATGGTAAGCTGCGGTAATCAACCGTTAATCAACCGTTAATCAATGGAAAATCCAGCATTTATGAATGATCTCGCCAGTAATGCGTCCACTCATAGGGGATCTTCCAATGGGCATTTCATGGGCCCCATGGGCCCCATGGGCACAGGCAAGACGACCCCTTCGGCATCAAATTACGACCTGAGGCAGTACAACTGTGGTTGGAGAAGCAACAGCACGGCTTACTCTCGTATGTGGACCCTTGTCCCGAAATGGGACATATCCACGGAACATCCATGAAAATCCTAAGATATATGATATATCAATATCAATATATATATATATATCATATCCCGATAATATGGCCATGTTCATTGGGAAAATGGGTAAAAATTGAGGATTGATCATGGGTTTTCTTTTGGATCCAATTTTGGGGGCCTGCAACCGCCCTGGAGGCGCAGAAGGTTCTGCTCTTTTCCGGGAACTCCCCTGGTGCAAGATGGGCGACTCGGCGGTGCGGTTCGGAGGCTGCCAGATGGTGAAATCCCTTGGAAGCCCATTCCGTGATTTATGGATATTTATGGATATTTATGGATATTTATGGATATTTATGGATATTTATGGATATTTATGGACATTTTGACCGTTGAATAGACCTTGAAATCAGGGTTCCGACTTCCGAATGTCCGAATCAGCTCAATCATGAACACCAAATCCTTCAACAGGATTTGCCTCACGTTTGATGAGATTCCATTTGATCCAAGGATTCCAAGGATATCATTTTCTCATAACCAGACTTGGTTCAATCTGACACCTTTCTGATATCATGACACGTGGACCCCTTTGCGGTGGGGACTGAGGAGTTGGCTCCAGGGCTTGATAGCGCTGAGCCTCTAGGGCAAAAGGAGAGGCTGAGGGTATACAGAGTTGTCGATTGGGTCAGCATCAAATGGGCTGTTTGGTGTTGGTTCAACAAGAGAAGTGACCACTTTTGGAGATTTTGGAGGTCTTGACTGTTGAATATCTTGGACCAGAGAAGTTCTGAGATCTTCGATTTTGACCTTTCGACCCAGAAGCGACGTGACTGGCTCGTGCAGGACGTGTTGGCGGTTTGCATCCCAAAGTTTCAGGAGGAGCCCACCATTCTGCTGGTGGATTCCGAGGACCAGCTGAGATGTCCTGGAGGGCGGTGAAAAAAAGTCATAGGGTGGAACTAATTTCAAAGTGACCTTCACTGAGACCCATCAAAGTGACCTTCACCAAACATACCCTCTGGTTATGTCAAAATAGCTATTGAAAATGGCCATTTATAGTGGATTTACCCATAAAAAATGGTGATTTTCCATAGTTATGTTAGTTTACCAGAGGGTATTCTCTGCGTTTCTAAAACGACCATGGCTGAACCTCGTAGCACCTGGATCTCACCAGGACCTATCAGTACAGCAGTTGAGGTTCTCAGTGAGCTGATAACAGCAATAAGCCGAAAGTGGATAGACCAGCCGGATGCAACTTGATGCAACCAATCAAAACCTCAGGATCGATAGTTACTATAGTTCACTGGATAGTCATTAGTATCACTAACTACGAGACGAGTACCATAGGCTTGCGCACTGGTGATTCCAAAGATCAGCCAGAACAGACTCCAAAATCAGTTTAACGCCACGTCCTGAATATTTGGACCACGGAAGGGGCTGGAATCCCACCAAACATTGCTACAACATCTACAAGCGGCTGGGCTGTTTCCACACACATCGACGAAGATGTTTCACCTCGGGTCCAGCGGTCCAGCTCACCAAAGAATGTGAGTTGCAGAAAACCAGTGTGGTCACTGCTTTCGGAAAGGATGGGAAGGTTCCAGCATTCTTAAAGATCAAGACATGATCAAGAGTATGTTTTCTACTGGATGTTTTACTACTGATTTGTAAGATGTTCATACAGCATCATACAGCCAGCTTTGCAGAACAGTTCTGTCAGCCGTGGCAATAAGATCGCGTGCAACGTCACCAGAGACTAAGCAACTGTTGTTCGAAGACATTCTACACCAAAACTCTGGCAAGCCTAGAATCATTTGCTTAACAGTTTTTCTAGGACTCTCTTCTCCATCCTGATCACCAAGCTCTCCCAATGAAGTGTGGGCACTTCAGTTTTTTTTTCGGCTCGCAAGAGCAGAAAGTAGTCCGGACCGCGAAACAGTGGTCGCGGTCCCGCGGGCGCACTTTGGGTGTGACCGCTTGGGCTGTTGATGGCATAGGCTGTGGAAGTGTTGCGACCTGAGTCAGCTGGGACAGGGTGGGGTGGTTGTGCTGCGGGATGGCTGTTATGAGATTCTTCAAGGGGACTCTCTTTTTACAGTGTCAAGATTTGTGGAATTCCTAGAAAATGCAGTCCGTGCTTGTCAAGTAAAAGAAGGATGACAGCACAAATCGAGAACGACTGTCGTTGCTGAACTTTTCCAATCGACGGAAGACATTTGGAAGCAGCCGATTTGGGACATAGCTTGGGACAGCCGACATAGCCACCTTTGATGACCCGAGGTGGTGGCACGCTCCGTGGAACTGCGCTGAAGTGCCGGTGCTAGGGCCGGTCGCCGTGGTCCATGTCGTGCCTTGGTGGAAAAATCTGGGCTCGGCTCTTTTGAGGGATGACATCCGCCAGCAGCAAGCAGAAAGCAGAACTTGATGAATGGCCTGTCATTGTAGATGAAGTAGTTACTAAGTAGTTACTAGTTTTCAAGAAGTCCAGGATCATGACTTTATACACTTTATGGCAGAATTGTGTCGGATCATGTGTGAACAAAGACCTTTCTTCCATGTTCTCCGGCTGATGTAGGTCATATGGAGAATTGATCCAAGCCCTTCGTGTGCTGAAGAATGTGAAGGCGCTGGTCACCTGGGACCTGTGGGTAGGCTGTGCAGGCTGTGGGTAGGAAGGTTCAACGAGGGATGCTTACAGGAGCGGCTGGATAGCTGAGAAACATTCCACTCTCACCACTCTCACTCTGGGTTCATGCAAGGCATGAGCCCAGGCGGCTGGGGCTGAGCCATCTCTGGATTCTCTTCCGACCAGTTTTGGATGGTCAGTAGATGTCAGTAGGCAACATTTGGAGCAAATCACAGCTCTTTTCATCGTCAGCCGTGAGCATCAAACCTGTAAAAGTTGCTACGCCCGAAAAATTGGAGACCATTTTTGCACCCTGAAATCATCCCAAGCTTCCATATTACAATCCGGGCTGATGTCAATGTTGAGTCAATGTGGATTGCCTCTCGCAAGCAGCCATGGCGTTGAAGATTTCTGTGCAGCAACTCAGCGGGGAAGTTGCAGTGATTGAAGCAGTGCCTGCCACAACGATCCGCGAATTCAAGAGGCAGTTGAAGGCTTTGCAGAGGGGTGTAGATGAGCTGACTTGTAATATGAGCTTGGTAGAGGTGATGGTGGATGACCAGAGGTTGACGGATAATGATGAGACCTTAGCGGAAGCAGGAATATCTGAAGACAAAGCAGTGACAGTGGCATTCATCATCAAGCCAGTTGAGTGCCTGTGCAAAGAAGCAGCGGGCTGTGATGAAGAATCCCTACTGGTTGTGACCATTCCCGGTGTGGCGGTGATTCCTCTGGAGGCTTTCATTGATGCGAGGCACTTGGTGCGGGTTACCATCCCCGACACGGTGGCTGCGATTGGTGAGGGGGCCTTTGCGGGCTGCATCTCCTTGCAACAGGCCAGCAATGTCCAGTTGACTTTCACGTTGGCGAAATGTTGAAGTACGGCTTCTACTAGTTGGTTCAATGCTTGGTTCAATGGGGATTATCATGGAATATCTCGGAATATCATACAATATATGGATATGTCTGAACATATATTATGGGGTTTATATGGGTTATCTAAGTGAACAGTAGAGACCTGGATATATGAAGCCATGGCCCAATGGCCATCCCAATGGCCCAACTCATAATCTGTCACAACTGTTCATCTTCCCTCAGGTTGACCTTCCCAGCTCGTTGACTTCCATCGAAGCCCGAGCCTTTCAGAGCTGCAGCTCACTGCAGCTGCAGATTCCCTCAGTGACCCACCTGGGCGCCAGGGCCTTCGCAGACTGCAGCGGGTTGGAAACTTTTCAGGTGCCGAGCTCCCTGCGCTGCGTGGCCAGTGGCTGTTTTCGATCCTGCAGCTCTCTGAAGTCGGTGGTTTTGGGGGATGAGATGACTGAAATTGGAGCAGAAGCCTTCAAAGGATGCTCTTCCTTAACTGCGGTGGAGGTCCCTGAGTCTGTGAGAATCATTGGAAGAGATGCCTTTGCTGGTTGTAGCTCTTTAGTAAGTGCTGCTGTGCCCAAATCGGCTCAACTTCGCCCTGGGGCTTTTGATAGCCACGTAACGCTGGTCTGTGATCCTGGATGATTTTACCTACAAATCAATCGAATCAACAGCAAGTTCAGGGCATCGATCTGAAGCGCTTGCAGGCATTTGCAGCAGGCAAATTGCAGGAGAACGTGGAGTTTGATTTGCGGCCCATCCAACTTTGGACCGAAACAGTGAGGCTTCTCGCGGACACGGAGTACCCTCTAACGTTTCTGTGGCACTTTGGCACAGGTACAGAGAGATGTGCGCGCATGGAGGCTTACAACCCAATGGAATCAACGTAGGTTCCTTCAGATTTTTGGATGTCAGCGTGGTGTCAGGTGGTGAGATGGTACGGGATTTGCCTCAAAGATCCAGGCGTATCGCCAGAGCCAAAAAGCAGAGTCTCGTGGGAAACAGTGGCGCTGGCGTTTTTGTGATGCCCCCGTTGATTTTTCTGATCTTCTAGAGTTGACACAGTACTGAAGGGATCATGTGCAGTAGCAGAACCAGTGGTTGTTTTTGTCTATCCTGGACTTTTTCACTGCTCGTACCATGGGACAACCACCTCCCTTCATGCCAAAATACCCACTGGCTCCCGCAAACCCTTTCATGTGCACAGGAAAAGCGCCATGGCATCAAAACACTGGCGAGTTTGTGTGCGAACCGAGCCTTTCAGGCAAGTCGGTGGGCAAAATGATTAGCACATGTTGCGTGGATTGCTGTAGCTGGAGACGTATGATATCAAGTGTATCTTTCGCTGGGCAATTTTCAATTTTCTGGGCAGATTTTAGTTGTTGTCAGAGGCACATGTAGCGATTCGACATTTGTGGAAGGACTCTGCGATTTCGTTTGACTTAAGGTGCAGTGTCAGTGCATGGTCAGGTTCGAATAGTTCAAAGAGGAGGATGGCGCACAGCGATTCTCCCGCTGATCATTTCGCTAGATGAGGACAGGTGGGGATAGGCGCTCCCGGCAGTGCAATGCCAGTCCTTCCACTGCAGGGGTCCTATGATCTGGGATCCAACAATCCTAAGACAGTCTAGTTAAATGGAAGAACATGACAAATAGGTGGAAATAGCTAGTAGGGCTCTCATTGTTTTGTTCATAATCATTGAACAAATCATAAAAAAGCCTTGGATTGGTCAGGTGTGTGTATGCTTAGAATCCAGTGAAAGTCCATGGACGTTGGGATCCATTTGCAATTTCCTGATGGTCCCATCGAACGTTGGTTTTGCACCAATTTGTTAATCAGTTGGTGCCCTCACTATTAACCATCAACCAAACCATGAAAGGAACAGAGGTTACATGATTTGTATGAGTTTTAGTATGCTGTACTGATATGATCTTATATTCTAATTTGACAATTTGTGCTTTTTTCTTAGATATTTCTACATTAAAACCATATTAAATCCTCCCATGGCCACAGGACTGTCGCATGTACGCTGCTTTGGCAGTGGCCAACTTGAGCACTTCGGCGGCAACGCATCCGCAGTTGCTGGAAGAGGAAGTGCTGAGGCACGGCAGCTTGGTGCTTTCCAAAAAAAGGTTGGAAGTTGATCTGAAGAACTTTTTTTTGGGATGATTCACCATCAATACATATCAATACTATTGATGATTAATCATTTCTTGACCTTCAAAGGGCACGAGCAGGATGTCCTCAATTGTCCAGTATTCAGCCGGAGGAAAGGTGCTCAGGTTCCAACGGTTGCCTTGGTTGCCTTGTCTAGCTAACAGCAGTTGTTGGGGATGTGATGGGCTGTCTTGGGATGTTTGGGAACTGAACGCTTTCGACATTGCAGCCGTTTGTACCACGAATTGGTCTCAGTGAATGTCAGTCCAAGAAGATGTCCCACTACCAGGTGCAGGGCAGGAGGCATCATCGGCATCACATGGATTGGACAAAGTGACATTTTATGGGCAGTAGGTCCACATCATCCACATCTCAATGATGTAGCTGTGAACCAACCATGTTGCCCCACAAGCAGTGCAGAACCTTGCACTCAATACCGCCTTAGTGGTCACCGCCATGCCGTTCCTTTCGAAGGATCATTTTAAGGAATGGGCCGATGGCAGCACCGATGGGTGGCAACGAGTCAATGCCTCCGGTGCATTCGTTGGGCTTCGCTCTGTGTATGCTGCCTTTTGGAGGAAGTTGAGGTTTGGGGGAACTTCGTCAGCCAAATATGCCATCATTACGGCTGGGAATCCGCCCATTCAGGTCGCCCAAGCCGATTCTGAGGAGGAATGTGTTGATTTGCTGAAGAAGCTCAATTCCCTCACCGCAGAAGATGTCATGGCTGCATTTTCCTCAGAGAGAAAGGACATGCTGCAGCAACTTGTCGAGAGAACAAGCAGCACAGACGTGGCAGTTGCAAATGAACGGCAGGAATTTCTCTCGATCGAAATGCTTCAAAAGATTTCCAATCTTGAGAGTGAAAAGGCGTTGCTTCAAAAAGAACTTGAAGAGGCAAGGAAAACAGTTCACAACAAAGAGCTTGAGAAGCAAGACTTCCAAGAGAAATATTGCTCTGTCATGGCCCAACAAGCGTTGGAACATGTCGCAGAGAAGATGAAGATTGAGGCAAAGTGGGCAAAGCCACCCACTGAGACCACCATGGAGAATCGCCCAGACAATATGGGTCAGGCGAGTGAAGGTAGCAGTTCTTCTTGTGCAGAGCCGCAGCAGGGGCAACATGCTGCATTGCCGGAAATTTCGGCAGAAGCACTCGCTGCCATCGCCCGCGCGAGTGAAGATACCACGTCTCTCCTCTTTCCCCAAAGGGGTTATGGAAGACCGAGTGAAAATGTGGACATGCAACGCATGGAGCTCCAGCAGTTGGAGGGCCTGAGTTTCGAGCAAAGGGTGATACAGGGCCCATTCCAAAAAAGCATGGCCAGGGAGTTTTGGCAGCTTGCCGGGGCCCCATACAGAGGCACTAGCTGCAATCATGTAGACGGCAAAGACTATGTAGAGTTCGGAGGTAGACTTTGGGAAGTCATTGTCCACAATCCAGCCACAGAGACATTCATCATCGGCCGAAAGGACGCAACAACTTCCATTTTGGAAGTTGGTTTTCGCGGGACAGTGATGGAAGACGCCTATGGAAACACGAGTTGGGCGAACTGGTCTTCGAATCTACATGCAGCCACAGGACCCTTGCACGGTTTGGATGGTGACAACTTGACGGTGTTAGTGCACAAAGGCTTGGTGCTTCAAACCGGACTCAATAGCTTTTAAATATGCTAAAGGTCACTTGATTTCAAAGCCCTTCCAGCTATGTGTTATAAATTATAAACATTAGACATTAGTTACTCTATAGTGTGCAAAAATAAAACAACAACCAGTAATTCCAAGTGTCACCAAATCTCGACATCATTTTTCCCTAGATTTTATGTCAGCTGTCCCGCCTCCTCCCTCTCCTTGTCCTTCTGCTTCTCCTCTGCCGGACCTCAACTGCAAGCGCTAGATCGCAGTGTTCCCGCCAGACCTCGACCACAAAGAATCTTCGAAGATATAGCAGATAGAATGCCAGAAAGAATGTCAGAAAATATGTCAAAAAATGCCACTTGATGGGGATCACTCAAAGAAAGTATATAATTTCTGTTCTGTGTGAATCTGTTTGGGCCTTGATGGAAGGCTTCCAAGATGCCTACCTTGCGGTCAACTTGGCAGTGATCTCATGGCTCGAGAACACTGCTGAGAAGGAGCCCTTGCTTCGCATCGCTGGTCATTCCCTTGGTGCTGCTTTGGCGACATTGTTTGCTGTCGACATCAAGCAGCGCGGATGGCAGATTGAGGGTGTTGTGACCTTTGGGAGTCCCAGAGTTGGTCAAAGAGGATTCAAATCCCTGTATCAGGAATTGGGATTGCACCATTGTACTGTTCGCTTTGCCAATGACTATGATCCTGTACCTTGGGTTCCTATATCCTCTTTGGGCTTCGAGCATGTTGTAGAGGGATATGCGCTGGGTTCGCAGGCCCCTAGTGGCAATCCTCATTCTATGACAGGTAGTTCCACGTCGTACTTGCATACCTTGCAAGATGCAGTTGATGGCCGCGCGGTGCCACACATCGCGTTGCGCGGTGTGAATCTGATGACTGATATCAAAGCAAGGGAGTCCACGGTGCACAGTGTGGCCATGCAAATGAAGCAAGAGCTGAAGGTGGACATCGCCCTTCTCCGCCAAGACGTTTCAAAACTCGCTGAGGGGATGGAAGCAGCAGTGCAAGAAGTCAAGAATAGTGTTCGGCAGGTGCATGATTGGAAAGATGTTTTGGACATGGAGACTCTGATTGACTTCGTGAACCACTACCAGTCACAGCTGCAGACATGGCAGCATTGTGTTCCTGAGTGGTTCCGTGACTACAAGAAGCAACTCAAAAGAATCCTTGAAGCAGCAAAGTTGGAGTTGAAAGATCTGAAGTCGCCCTTGGCTCCGAAGTTTGTCCTACTGTACCTGCATGCTGCATCCTTCCTGATAGCTGCAATGGGTACCTCAGGAGCTAGTCCAAGAGATATAGGGAAAGAATTTGGAGACTTTGTTGCAGCTGCAAAGGGGTTGGTTTCGAATTGTCTGCACCTGAACTTGTCTCTTCAAAATGAGATTTTACAGCTTCTGCCCAGAACTCACGATGTTTCCTCGCCTGAGGAGGGGGATGTCCACCTGAGTTTGCAAGAAGGGATCTTGAAGCTTCGCGGCAGAGGCTCTCAGCTTGGCTCCCCCTTGTTTCAGCTGATGAAATGGAGCCAAGTGCCAGACATGGACACACTGGAATTGCAGCTAGGTAGCGAGTATGCAGGCACTTTGTTGCGGCAGCTCCCGCAGAACCTGACATCATTGAGTTTGAATTTTAGCTACTGCGACCAAATCACAGACGCAGCTGTGCAGCAGCTTGCCAGCAGCATGCCACAGAACCTGACATCATTAAGTTTGATTTTTTCCTCCTGCGACCAAATCACAGACGCAGCTGTGCAGCAGCTTGCCAGCAGCATGCCGCAGAACCTGACATCATTGAGTTTGCATTTTAGCTCCTGTCACAAAATCACAGACACAGCTGTGCAGCAGCTTGCCAGCAGCATGCCGCAGAACCTGACTTCATTGAGCTTGGAGTTTTCCTCCAGCCGCCAAATCACAGACGCAGCTGTGCAGCAGCTTGCCAGCAGCATGCCGCAGAACCTGACATCATTGAGTTTGAATTTTAGCTACTGCCACAAAATCACAGACGATGTGCAGCAGCTTGCCAGCAGCATGCCGCAGAACCTGACATCATTGAGTTTGAATTTTAGCTACTGCGACCAAATCACAGACGCAGCTGTGCAGCAGCTTGCCAGCAGCATGCCGCAGAACCTGACATCATTGAGTTTGCATTTTAGCTCCTGCGACCAAATCACAGACACAGCTGTGCAGCAGCTTGCCAGCAGCATGCCGCAGAACCTGACTTCATTGAGCTTGGAGTTTTCCTCCTGCCACCAAATCACAGACGCAGCTGTGCAGCAGCTTGACAGCAGCATGCCCCAGAACCTGACATCATTGAGTTTGCATTTTAGCTCCTGTCACAAAATCACAGACACAGCTGTGCAGCAGCTTGCCAGCAGCATGCCGCAGAACCTGACTTCATTGAGCTTGGAGTTTTCCTCCAGCCGCCAAATCACAGACGCAGCTGTGCAGCAGCTTGCCAGCAGCATGCCGCAGAACCTGACATCATTGAGTTTGAATTTTAGCTACTGCCACAAAATCACAGACGATGTGCAGCAGCTTGCCAGCAGCATGCCGCAGAACCTGACATCATTGAGTTTGAATTTTAGCTACTGCGACCAAATCACAGACGCAGCTGTGCAGCAGCTTGCCAGCAGCATGCCGCAGAACCTGACATCATTGAGTTTGCATTTTAGCTCCTGCGACCAAATCACAGACACAGCTGTGCAGCAGCTTGCCAGCAGCATGCCGCAGAACCTGACTTCATTGAGCTTGGAGTTTTCCTCCTGCCACCAAATCACAGACGCAGCTGTGCAGCAGCTTGACAGCAGCATGCCCCAGAACCTGACATCATTGAGTCTGGCTTTTTCAGTCTCTGACCAAGTCACAGACGCAGCTGTGCAGCAGCTTGCCAGACACATGCCGCAGAACCCGACATCATTGAGTTTGGCTTTTTCAGTCTCTGACCAAGTCACAGACGCAGCTGTGCAGCAGCTTGCCAGCAGCATGCCGCAGAACCTGACATCATTGAGTTTGCATTTTGGCTTCTGTCACCAAATCACAGACGCAGCAGTGCAGCAGCTTGCCAGACACATGCCGCAGAACCTGGCTTCATTGAGCTTGGATTTTTTCTCCTGCAACCAAATCACAGGCGCAGCTGTGCAGCTTGCCAGCAGCATGCCGCAGAACCTGACTTCATTGAGCTTGGAGTTTTTCTCCTGCAGCCAAATCACAGACGCAGCTATGCAGCAGCTTGCCAGCAGCATGCCGCAGAACCTGACTTCATTGAGCTTGGACTTTTCCTCCTGCCACCAAATCACAGACGCAGCTGTGCAGCACCTTGCCAGCAGCATGCCGCAGAACCTGACTTCATTGAGCTTGGACTTTTCCTCCTGCCACCAAATCACAGACGCAGCTGTGCAGCACCTTGCCAGCAGCATGCCGCAGAACCTGACATCATTGAGATTGAATTTTAGCTCCTGCTACGAAATCACAGACGCAGCTGTGCAGCAGCTTGCCAGAAAGATGCCAGAGAACCTGACTTCGTTGCGTCTGGATTTTCGCGACTGTTGCCAAATCACAGACGCATTTGCGCAGCAGCTTGCCAGCAACATGCGGCAGAAGCTGACTTCATTTATTTTATTTTTTTTTCGGATGCGTGCTAGTTGGAGACGAGACGCTGACCTTGAGCACCAGCTGAACCATCTGCTGGATCGGGTTCTGTGAAGGTCCAAAGCCCTGATCCACTTCCCCAAAGCAACCCAATTCATGATTTTACGCGGACGCGCATCCCCAAATTACAGACACATTGAAAAACACAACATGTTGTGCAGTCCAAAAACCCGGATCCAGCTTTGTCGAAGTCATACCAATGAACTCAGAATTTAGCATGAATCTTGGTACCGCATTCTTTGAAACCCAGCATCCTGCATTGATCATGGTGTGTAGGCATCTGGTGCCTATCCTTCAAAGTGAGGAGGTGCAAGAGGTGCGGAAACTGGGAAATCGAATGGAGGAATATTGGGATGAAAGTTGGGGACTCCAAAATAAACCCACTAAAATTGTCGAAACATTGGCTGTTGCATGACGTTAATTCGATGATCCACTCATGGTCATCCACAAATTTGTTGTTTGGGTGACATAGGGTGACATCAATGGCGAGATATGGCGAGGATGCCTTCAGTTGCTGCTGAGGTCATTGCCTACGTGTTGAATGCCTTAGGCAACTTTGCATGTCACTTGGGCTGAGAGGGTCCAAGGGTACCAGCTGTTTGTCCGGTGCATGGTGGGGAACTCATTGCATTGGGGTACGGTTTGAAAGTTTGAAACGACCCCCAGTTTTGCAAAGATGTATCTTCGATACACCCATATGAGGGTACATCATCGACGCCACCAGGGTGTTCACATGCCTAATGTCCCATAGTGAAGTGACCTTCTATACGATAATGATACAGTTCGGATGCTTCTCTCCTTTGCTCCGCAGTTTCCATTTTCTTCCTCTCTGGTCAATTAGATGTAAGATTTGGTGTCTGAGGTAGCGATATCATGTGGCATGAGCTTCAGCAAATGAATGCGGCTGATGGCATTCTGACAATCCTGAAGCAGACCCAAAGAGAGGAAATCAGGCGATGGCTTCCGTTGGCTGCGGTTTGTTCTCTATGTCTATGTATGCAATAAGTCCCATGTCCATTCAAAAGAACTATCCAATACTTTGTAAACCACCCTACAACTGTTGCACCCCACATTTCTTCCTTCCAGCAACCCATCCGAATGTTTTGGTGCCCATCCCCCACCTATGACGGCGCACTGCCTGGTGGCCAGGATCAACTGCCTCTTTTGCCTGGCGAATTTGACCGCGGATCCATGGCACCGAAAGTGGATGATGGGGAAAGAGGCGCTTGGGCATCACTTTCTTCCAGTAATGGCTGGCAGTGGCTGGGGGAATTCGGCAGCAAATTTCGGTGATTTTTTGGTTTCAAGCAGAATTTGCAGATGAGTGGAACAGCATTTCTGACGGCTGAGAAGAGCTTCAGCAGATGGCAGATGGCTTCCGAAACCGGCGTTGCGGGTAGCTCCAAACCCATCAGTATTCTGCTCTGATCTCAAGCTGCTGGACAGGTCTATGAGATTATTTGGGGCTACATGCAGGACACTGGTCGCCAGAGCATGGTAGCGGAAAATGGATAACAGACTTCTTTGCACTGACTGGATATTCACCTCTAGACTCCTTTCTTCGAATTTGTTTGAATCCATTTGACTCATATGAGTCATCGGATCTGCCCTAAAACCCACTGGTCCATCATCATTTTCCCATCAAAAATACCATTTACCATGATGATTTTCCTGCTGGCAGGATCCCAACAAGACCATCATGTCGTACTCCCTGGCGATTCTTCGGGGATTGGCCGTTGAGACGGAGGCTCAAGAGTTATTTCCATCGATGGGTCGCAGCCTTGGTCGGTTGGTCGGTTGGCCCAGCGTTTCAACGCGTTGCTTTTTGGGGGGCTGAGGTTTGGTGCCTTTGCTCATTGGCATTTACCACAGTCTCTTGGCATCTCTGGGCTGATTTTTTGGTCGATCTTTCTGATGGAATCTGTGAGGTAAAAAATAATGCCTGACACTGGCAGGAGGTTGGCATCTTTGATGCAACATACTGAAGGTGGCGTAGCCTCCAGTAGATGAACATGGCAATGGAGAATCCATAGAAACTGTAGCTTGTGCTTCTGGCGAGCAGTTCGTCATATTCTTGTATGAAGTGATACTCTTATTTCCCAACATGTCATCTCACGGCTGGGCTAGACCTGGGAATGGGTGCGTCTTTACACAAAAATTGAGATTTCCTAAGAATGTCATCCTTTTCCTTTCCCTCGAGACATGGATTTACATGCAAAATTCACAGGTCAATATCCCCAAGCGCTGAAGACGCTGTCCATGGATTTGCTCCTTCACTTCTCGATGTTCAAGCAGAACGCAGGCAGGGTCTGCATCGCCGTTGCGGTCCACGTAGAAACGAAGTCCTGTGATGTGCCCCTGTTGGTTTCCCTATGGACCAACCAGGGCTGATGATGGAGAAGGAGGTGGCTCAAGTCATTGAGTTGGCTGGAAGA
This sequence comes from Cladocopium goreaui, assembly GCA_947184155.2. Classification (NCBI taxonomy): domain Eukaryota; class Dinophyceae; order Suessiales; family Symbiodiniaceae; genus Cladocopium; species Cladocopium goreaui. Next base: position 477,958 of record CAMXCT020003223.1, read on the forward strand.
GGTACAGGCCATGTGGAATATGTCTGATACTCAGTTTCGATTTGCTCGGCGTTCTTTCCGATTCCATTTTCCACAGATCTTGTATAGAATGCTTTTCTGTTGAAGTTTTAATGCAAGATACACTGATCATGCATGGTCGCCTTCCTGTTAAGGTTCCGATTGGCATTGCCATCATTGCCAACATTTGCGAAAGTGTAGATCTACATGATCGCATCGTCACTCGGGAGGGATGATGATATGGGCCTATGGGCATGATGCTGGCTTTGGTCCTGCGAATGTATGGCACAAATCTATCCTTGTCATTGTAAGAACCTGCCTTGTGCATTGTCACCACCATGGCCATACTTTCTGCCACCTTCTACAAAAACATATCATTTCCACGTTCAGCACAGCAAAGTGGGTGGCACCTCCTAGCTAGTAGGAATCAGGGCATCTTTCAAAAGGAATCCACTTATGGAAACCACGTCCCGGAACCCAAATGACCCTTGGTTTGGAGACTCAACCGGCCGAACCCCCAATATTTTGTGACCTGACACTTCGCCGGACACACGACGTTGGGCAGCTCTGCGCCCAGGTTGAGTCGCCCCTTTTCGAAGTCCTCACGGAACACATCCACAACGACAACACCAACGTGTGGAGCTGAGATGATGACTGACCTGGCAGGCCTGATGACCATAGAATATGAGTGGTGGATATTCCATTCCAGAAAATTTTCCCTGGGAAAATCTCAAAACCTCATAGATTTCATGGTTTAGTGATGATCATGACATCATCATGACCAAACTTCCCCGGCTGGCAGGTGCAGACGCAGCTTGGCGGGGAAGCAGCATCTTCCCAACGGACCTTTTTTGGTTGATGGGATGGTTTATTATACGTAGGGTTTACCACATCATCAACCAATTAGAATGTGGTAAACCCATCGTATTACACCAATAATCCAACTTTATGATGACTTTTTTGGGTTGAACACTGTTAAAGTTGCACAGGTGAACTCACTTAGTAAATGCATCGTTTGAGCTGTCCACGCTGCTGAATATCTCAGGGTGCTAGGACTGATATACTTGAAGGACTGCATGGTCCCTTGAGAGATGACCACAGAAGGCATCCACTTCCTTTTGATTCATACCAGTACAGACAATTTATACCTAGGAAATCCTAGGAACACGTGCGGAGAACTTGGAACTTATTGCGGTTCAATAGCCAATTTCGGAAGACGGAGGCAGCTGAGAGCAGCTGCGAAAGAATTTCATGTTGAATCATCTTGAATCCAGACTTTACAGATTTTCTTATCCCATCCCTTCATTTTGGTGGGTTCAATGGTGAAGTGGCGAATCATTTTCATCCTAGGATCCTATCCTTCTTTCGCCCCATCCATGGCATGGTGATCTGCTTAGGCACGTCATCCGGGCTCTGATGCAGCTGAGCCTGTCGCCCAAGTATCACCATGTGATCCTCACCACTGGAGAGACCTGGTTGCAGCCAGACCGGTCGAAGGTGCTGTGGGTCAAAAACATGGAGGTAAACTGGTCAACATCCTGACATAGCCCATTCATGCCTATTCTTCTGAGGTTTTGGGGGGTTTAATGATGTGTCATATCCATTTTCTTGTGTTCAATTCCGGTCGAAGGTGGCCCAGGTGCTCCCCCAGAAATTTACTGTGGCCTATTGTGGCCTCCTCACAATGAGGCGATGGCCAACGTGTGCCCCATTGCACTCACCCAGCGCTTGAGCATTGGAATGTGCTGATCCCAGTGACGTGGGGATGCTAACTTCTCTTGGCAAACCTTGATGGTGTCAAGGTCAGACCTACAACCTGAGACACAAGAAATCATTCACAGGTGGGTATGGGTCAATACCTATAGATACATTTTTAGTGGGATGAACATCCATAAATCCCAGCTATTTTGATGTTCACCAGGGGTACAAGGTTTTGACACACTGCCAAATCATTCACCGGTCTTCCCTAGCCATCCGGATTGGGGGAATGCTGAAAACTCATCACAGCAACAAGGCGAACCAATGCGCTGCAGATGATGGCGGCAGCTGCTTGCCTTTTTTTAACTTCATGACAGAAACATGACAACAGATAATATAATATAATATATAATATATAATATATAATATAGAATATATTATATATATATAATATGATGACAGCTATAGTCCACCAGCACTTGTGAAAACTCAGAGACTCATCGTGGCGGTGGGCAGTGAAGCACCTGTTGCCCCAGGTTTGTGCGACGCATCCCACAACTCCAACGGCCGCTTGTCTGTGTGAAAGGAGTCTGTGTTTGAAGCTAGCTGGGACTTTTTACTAGTTGGATCGTGTTGGACTATATAAGTGTATATAGTGAACTTGATCCAAGACGATACATATCATACCGAATCGTACGTATCTGGTTGGTGGTTTCAAACATTTGGATTATTTTCCATAATATATGGGATAATCCTTCCCATTGACTTTCATATTTTCAAGATGGTTAAAACCACCAACCAGGTATAATATGTATATATTCTATAAACCTCATTGGTTTATTATGTTATATATATATATACCTGTCATGATATTCTTAACCATCTATATTCTATTATGTTACAACCATTTCATGATCTCTGCCTTGTGAAACCACGCGGAAGTTCTTGGCTCTGAAGGGCACCATTTTTAAACCTCAGGCCAGCGACATCATCGACCTGATGTTTCTGCTACTGAACTGCAGGTGGTTGGGGGGAAGATCTATTGATGACACGGTAAGCATAAGACACCTGGTTGATATCATATATCATATATGATCTATGATCTATGAGGTATGATGTATGGTATATGATACATGATATATGGTCTATGATCTATGGTCTATGATATATGATATATGATATTTGATATGATATGATATGATATGATGTGATGTGATGTGATATGATATGACAGATGATATGATATCGATCGTCATAGCTAAAGATTTGTTTGGTTTGTCTGTATACAGAGCAACTATATAAACATCAGCAGAATTTACCACTGGACCGTCCTAAGAGACCAAACGATCCGATTGACTTGTCGCTTTCAGTTTTGGTTCTCCTTCCGTTTGACATGGAAAGCAGCAAAGTGTGTATGGGAGAGGCGATACTGTTTAAGATATGCGAGACAAGATTTCAGGATAGTTCCAAAGGGCCCAGTTTGTCTGGAAACAAATGTGGAAAACGCTTCATTTTGAGCAACGTGGTGTCTCGCCAAGTGGGTTCGTCACCAGCGAAACACACCAGACGCACCTTGGGACGTCCGGATGCAGTGATGATCCCAGTTGTAACTAGGTGAACGCTTTGTCATAGTTGAAAATCCAGTCGATCCGGCTAATTTTACATCTATGTTTACATATATTTCCAACCTCATTCATGATTCATAGCATTTCTCATCACAAACAAACACCATTTGTAAGCCCATTTACAGCTTCATGATCCATGTCCGGCTGGTTCCCGTGGCATTCCAGGGGCCCATTGCTGAGGATCGTCAACTCCGAGGAGAACATCGACATCCGTCGCGCCGCAGCGTTGGTTATCGCCAATGCCTCCTCGGACAGTGGGAATCTGGTGGGGGAACCCAGGCCATTGGGGGTGATGGTCAGTGATGGTTGTTGATTTGAACACCAGACTTGCTGGGATGGTTTGAGTCACCCCTTGGGTGATCGTTTTGGGGTAGGTTGGAGCCAAACCAAAACGACGGAGGCGGAGATTCAAAGCAGATGGAAGTGAGGATTTTCCATGGATGAAATTATGAAACATTGATTTTCTAGAGCCACAGTCGGACACTCACTTTCCCATTTTCTGTTGGGCCGATCATTTCAAGGGATACCCTGTTGGACCCCCATCTTTCGCGGAAAACCCCACCCCCATTGCGCTTTCTTTCCGCAGCTTCCTTGGCTCGCCGCGGGGGCGCCGGCGTTTTTGTTCGGCCCCTCCGCCATGAGTTGGGACCTCGGAACATCTGGTCACGGAGGTAACCCATTCATGGAGGTCCAGGATCAAAAGTGACATGGGGAAAATGAGTTGGGACCTCTCTAAATCCAGTGGTTCATAGTGGTATTTTTGGTGGTTCATAGGGGTTCCTCATTTTCGCCCCAAATTTTTCCGATTGGCGCCGCAGGTCTAGATGTAGATGCTGAGAGGGAGATCCCCAGCTGTGAGCTGATCGCCACCAAATGCATCGGCAGTGGGGTGACCTCGGAGGTTTACCAAGGACATTGGAACCGCATCGGCAGGGTGCCTTGGTGGCGGAGTTGGGTTGGGAAATGCTGGGAAGATGGTGATGAGCCTGAAGAGTTGGTGGGAGAAGGTAGCTTGAAAAAAAGAGAAGGGCATTGACCACCAGGTGATTGCTGATAATCAGCACCTGACATATCATTTGATCTCAATTGCATCAGATGTTCAGAGTCCAAAAATTATCCCAGTTAATGTTGAAATCTCCAGGGTTTAAGCCCCAGTTTGCAGGCTATATCCCCAGCAATGCTCATCCTCAGCTGCAGGTGGTGGCCATCAAAATGATCACTGAACGAAGTGCCATCCGGCCGGACGAGCAGTTGGCCTTTGCCAGAGAATTGAACATTCTCACGCAGGCGGTGATGGGATGAACCCCTGGGAACTCGGATATAATCATGGGGTATATCCTCATCATATATATATATATGGTGCATATATACTGTATATAATATATATATATATATGTATCTATCTATCTATCTATCTTGCTATGTAAAATACATTAAAATACATACTTAGTATCACTGTCTGTGTCTATATATGCGATGTATTATACGATTTGGGACACTCAAAGATACTCTACCAGTCACTAGCCTATGTAGTAAGGGCCCGCAGCCAGGTACAACATGAGAACCTGGTGAGATTCTATGGGGTTTGCATTGATTCCCCACCTTTGCGCATTGTCACCGAGTTCTGCCACTCGGATCCACTTGGCTCAGTTGCTGACAACCATAGACCGCTTGAAGCGTTTTGTGGCATGATGCATGAAACAAAATGTGAGAGTCTGTGCCAAATTTGGCAACATGTGCTAATTCCCGAAAACCTGTTTCTGTTTCTGAGCATCATATCCAATTCATATCCAATTCATATCCAATTCATATCTAATTCATATCCAATTCATATCCAGTTCATATCCAATTCATATCCAATTCATATCCAATTCATATCCAATTCATATCCAATTCATATCCAATTCATATCCAATTCATATCCAATTCATATCCAATTCATATCCAATTCATATCCAATTCATATCCAATTCATATCCAATTCATATCCAATTCATATCCAGTTCATATCCAGTTCATATCCAGTTCATATCCAGTTCATATCCAATTCATATCCAATTCATATCCAATTCATATCCAATTCATATCCAATTCATATCCAATTCATATCCAATTCATATCCAATTCATATCCAATTCATATCCAATTCATATCCAATTCATATCCAATTCAGCTGAATTTCCATCCATGGCACCTGGTGGGAAGGCCGGACCCAAGGTGAAGGTGGCGCCTGTTTCGAACTCCTCCATAACTCCGATGATGTGGACCTCATTTGGCCACAGCAGATTAAAATGTGCCGCTTGGTGCGCGCTTGGTGAACCTCTGGTTGGCCAACAAAAAATTGGTATCCAGGTATTCCTAAGTGTTGCCCAAAAAAATGGGAGAACATGCTCATTTGATGATTTGATGTGTAAATTGTTCAACAGGATTTTTGGACTGTTGGTCCTGTTGTTCAGGAGAGTACCATGGTTAGGCCACATCCCAATTTATTTATAGGTCAGAAAAGAACTGGAGACTCTCTTTAGCCTTGGAGTTCATTTGGCCTCAAGGAGCGGGGAAAGGTTCAACCGAACCCCAAGGTTTTCATGCTCAACGAAAGCCCGATGTATTTTGTGGGGAGTCAGATGAATGGAACAGTGTTTTATATAGTGGCAGGCAGTGTGTCACAAAGAAGGGTGTGTCTGAAAATGGGGTACAGTCAATTCCAGTGGATTATCATCATTTTCTGCCAATTTTATGGCCATAAATGGGTGGTGATATACCTCTGACAGACCTCGGCCGACCTCTCCCACCCTTGGATGAGGCAAAGATGTGGCAGCTGCCATGTACTATTTGCCCCTTGCCAAAGTTGCTTTGGGAAGAGGTATCTGATTGAGGATATCTAATGATATTTTCCGAATATGTGGGACGAGTTCAAGCATTAAGTATTTGTACATCTGCAGGTGGCTGTTCTATGCTTGCAAATGGTTGGTTTTGCGGTATGCCGTCCCCTTCTACTGTCTCAGAATTGTCAGAAACAGGCAGCATTTCATCCAACCCAAACTATATTTCAGCCAAAGACCTATTTACAGCGCCTGGTAAAATTCCTAGGGTCGGCAAATTCATAGAAATGGCAGATGATCTCCAGCCCAGTGAGGCACACCTTTGATCCTATGATCATTCACCGAGACTTGAAATCGTCCCTGGTCGCGGTGTGACTGGAAGCTGATGACCCTAAGATTCTGTTCTTAGTAAGTCTGCAGCCAAAGATTAGTTGGCTTTCTTATGATGTAGCAACACTTTCGGGCCTCGGTTGTGTTTATGCTTTGCAGAGGTTTTCCAAGGCCATGTTTGATTTGAACAGAAGTGCGGTGGGAGCCGAGGTTGAACCTTCTGCTAGATCGACCAGTCTATGGCCCAAGAGATACTGAGTTGCACTGGGGCTGTGGCCGGTATTGCTGGACGCCACCCTAACAATTTTGAGCAGTCCCAAACTTCCAAGCTTCTCATTTCATAGAAGCAAGAGATTCCGACTCAAAATGGGATGCACACGGTCCCCCAAACTTCCTTTCTTCACCCACAGCTGGTGCTGGGTGGCAGGGGATCCCCAGTTGAGCCCCAGCCATGAAGGATGTACCGACCGTGAAGGTCTGTGACTTTGGAGTTGCCAAGTTGACTCTCGGCGGAGTTCAGGGCGGCTCGTGGCCTTTTGGGTACCTAGAATCTAGGGGCGTGGGAAAAGGGGCGAAGGTTCGAGTCCTCCCAGGTTCGCTTTGTTTCTATTGCTTGCGTTTCTTCTTCTTCTTCTTCTTCTCTTCTTCTTCTCTTCTTCTTCTTCTTCCTCCCTCTTCTTCTCCTTCTTCTCCTTCTTCGTCTTTTTCTTTTTCCTCCTGTTTGTCTTCTTGTTGGCTTTCGGTAGTGTGATTCAAATTCTTAGCCACTCCCCGCTGTTTTGAGGGTCGGGGAGGTGATAGACTTTAAGCCAAGGCAACGAGAAGGCGAGTGGGGACAGATGACTGCACAAGCAGGCGATGGCTCGGCGATGGCTTGGTGGTTGGGGATGGATCCACTGGATCAACAACTGAGAACGTGGTGGCTTGAGCACCACACATCCCCAAACATCCCATGGGAAGACTTGACATATTTCAATGGAAAAAAGCCATCAGTTGGTGCAGCTTTGGATAGCCTGGCGTCTGGCTTCGATTGTGAGGCACCAAGCATTGGATGGCCCCTGAGATGTGGAAAGGGACCACATATGATGAGAAGGTGCCCATATGGGGGGGGGAGATGACCTTAGGGGCTGGCGAAATTCGGAGAACATTTTGGCAGGATTGATGTAACTAATGTAACTAATGTAACTTCGCTCCAAACACCACTGAAGGATACTGAAGGCGGACTCAGGTCCTTTTGTGAAATTTGTTGAAAGGTCCTGCCCTGGCGTAGGTGGACGTTTTTTCTTACGCCATGGTCATCTATGAGATTGTTTGTCGAGAAGTGCCTTTTGAAGAGGAAGAACCCGGCGATGTGGGTAAGTATACGCTGGCTGGTGCCCCTCGTCGAAAACGCTGGTGCCCCGTGCTGTGTTGACGGTGCTGATTTATTCAGCAATTTTGATCTTGGATAGACATGTCATTTGTTTTCTTTGGTCTGCTCTAGTCTTGGGGATTGGGTTCAACAATTTGTGAGACCCCCCTGGAGGTATCCCAAACTTGCAGGGCCCTCAAATCATTCCACCAGTTCAGATACAGTTTATATACTGTATACATCCTGATGGTTATTGGTTTAATCGACCATATCCCTTGAGATCCCTTCAGATTGGTTGCTTTTGCCACTTTCAAAGCTATTTTGGCACCTGTTCACCGGTGCTTCCCCGAGGTTCGTCCTGATATGGATGCTGTACCGCCCGACACACCGCCGGACCTCGTCAATGTGACACTTGGCGCCTGATTCAGAGCTGGCTGGTGGCATAGCTTTTGCTGAACATCAGGATCTTTTGCTTCAAAGGGAATTTCATTTCTATTTATATAATTTGTAGAGTTTTTTAAAATTTCTATTGGCGCTGTAGATGTCCCGTCCCTTTTCTATCGGCTTTCGCTCGAGGATGCAGGTCTGCTGGGCCCAAGAATCCACAGATCGACCCGGATTTCCTGAGATCATGAGAATGTTAGCTTACCTTTAAAAAAACACTTCGGATTGACCCGGTTGACAGCTGGGGAGGGAGAAAGACTGTGCGATTTTCAAGAATCAGACCAGCAGCTGCTCTGAGTGGTTCCCGGCTGTTTGGCACCTTTCTCCTGCAAGTTATGGGCACACGGCGAAGAAACAGCTGGCAAGAGAGCGAGTCTGTAAATAGCTGTAGGGCACCGGAGAGAGAGATCCTGGACCACAATGGAGTGGATGAGCGTTTGTGCTGGACACATAGATATTGTATATGCTGTTTTTTACTTGGAGCGTCACAGCCGGGGTTAAATTGGACCCCACAACATGTATGGAATCCCCAAAAGTGTTTGGATGGTTTGACCGACCATGGCACATTTGAATTACACCTGCTTAGAAGTTAACGAGCAAAGTCCTTAACACTTTTTTGCCGCGGCTTTCACAAGCCCGCAAGCCATTTCAACCACAGCCGTGATGTTGTACAAGTGCAAGTTAGAACTGTCATCGCTTCCACATATCTCAATAGATATAAGAGTAAATCACCATCAAAGTTCTCAAGGGAAAAACTATAAAAACTGTCCCATCTTTCAGGGGAACCCTTCGAGGATGGCTGAAGATCTTGGAGTTTCTTGGAATGTGGATCTCTGTAGCTAAGACACCAATGGCTTGACGTCTGCCAGAGCGACACCCCGCAACAAGAAAAGCCTCGGCATCATGGACATTTTCAAGCCATTCCCAGTGAGGCAGGTCTTTCTCCTCTTGGACCCTCCGGGCGTGCAGGTTAGTAGTGAAACACCTGGCTGCTCTAAAAGTGCAGGCCAGCAGGATCTGTTCGTTGACCGCGCCAGAAAATGGCCGATGCAGGTTGGCACAGCTTAAACTGCAGAGTTTGCAGCACATTCCAAGCAATGATTTTGATCTAGCTGAACATAGGGATAACCATTCCATCCTGGGATTCGAAAGCTCCTTTTCTATCCTTTTCTCATATTTTCACCATCATTGCCATGAAATACGGCCCATACCCAATCTTGTGGCAAGTGCTTGGGCTTTGCTGAGTCCAAATTGGCATCCAAGCCCTACTTGGAATCCTTGAGTATTGCAACTTGGCCATGTGGATGTCATGTCTGTGGCATATTTGAGAAGGGGTCAGAAGTGTATTACCCCCAAATTGGATGATTTGATAGCACTAGTGAAGACATATGTTGGTTGCTTTGTTTTTTTTGCAGGTCGTTTGAGAGTAAGTTGCTTCGCTTGGGGCTGGAAATGAAAATGTTTCTGAGACATTTTGAGACCAAAGTCTAGATCTGAGAAAAAACACAGGAACTGTGGACAAACCAGTTGCATTCGAAGTTTGTGAAACCAATCCCCTCCTGTGGGATGCAACCAATCAACATGCTGAGGCAGTATCCAAATCCCAAGATCCAGTGCTGGTGGATTACCTGATGCAATTCTTTCACAACATCGCCGCTTGGATCGGCCGATGGGGTGCGGTTGGAGGATTTCCGATTTTTGATGAGTGGGGCTGTGGCTGTACCAGCAACTTGTTTGTTTTTGTATTGTTGATTGGGTAGGTGTGTTTTGAAGGCAACCCCGAAGTTTCTTGATTGGCATATGATCCACAGACCTGTGAGAACAGCTAGTAACAACAACTTGCGGCTGCTGCTTGTCTCAACCTCCTCAGGCTAGCATACCCCTGACGAAGCCGTAAAACACGAAGGGACAAATGAATCATTGCAATGTTGCAAGACTGCAACTATTCGGTTTTGATGTTTTGATGCCGAGAACATGCCTCAATTTCTGAGCCTTGAGCGGCTCTGATGAACAGACCTTTGAGTTTCCCTTGTTGACGGGTGGATCTGTGCTCCTTCAGCGACCATCGCAGGTGAAGCTGGATGGGAAAAGCGGCAGCACCTCGGTATGGGCGGTATGGGTCAACCAGCGGTGTAGGGAGATGGTGATGTTGGACTGGCAATGCCAAGATCAAACTCCTATGGTATGATCATAGGTTCTTCAGGTGGATACTGTGTCAGCATATTGAGTTGCATAATCAAAGAAGAGTACCAGAGGCCCAAAGCCTTCCTTCCATAATGTTTCCTAAACCGGGTAAGCTGTCGCTAACACCCCAAGAATTGAGAAACACTGTTTTTTTTTTTTGAGGTGAACACTACCATTTCTGGGTGATTTATGACTGTGGATGAACATCAAAATTCGAGCCTCAGAGGGATCTTCGAAGGGGGTATGACACCACTTCCTGCCGAGGTATGCTGATGGCATGTGGCTTTCACCGGCATATCTTCAACTACGTCCCTTGGCAGCCTTGGCCCTTGGGGATCCATCGATTTTGGCGCTGGATCACCTGAGGAACGCTTGGAGTCCTTGTCCGTTGTCTCTGCCATTTACCTTTGCTCCTTGGCTTCGACACCGAAAAGTGGGTCTAGTTGAAAGTATCCATGAGATTCAACAAAGTCAGCAAGTTTGGCCGTTAGTTTTAATGATACACCAAAGCCTGACTAGCTTGAAAGATGACATCTTACATCATCTTACATCATCTTACATCATCTTACATCATATTACATCATATATCATGTATCATATACCGTACATCATACCTCTTGTTGAGCACCGAACTTTGACCGCGGCCGGGACAACGAGGCGATCTCTGTCGGCAAGTGGCCAACACCGATGCCGTGGTGCGGGCCACTCTGCTGGAGGACGCGGTCACGAAATGCGCCAATGGACCCTGTAGATCCTAAGCCATAAATAGGGTGTATAACTTATACCAGGGATGTATAATATATGATACAAAACAATATATATATATTATATATCATATAATACAATATATATATATATGATACAAAACAATATATATATATATATTATATGATATAATACAATATATATATATATGATACAAAACAATATATATATATTATATATGATATAATACAATATATATATATATGATACAAAACAATATATATATATATATATATTATATATATGATATAATACAATATATATATGATACAAAACAATATATATATATTATATATATGATATAATACAATATATATATATGATACAAAACAATATATATATATATATTATATATGATATAATAATATATATATATGATACAAAACAATATATACATATATTATATATATATGATATAATACAATATATATATATGATACAAAACAATATATATATATATTATATGATATAATACAATATATATATATGATACAAAACAATATATATATATATATATTATATATATATGATATAATATAATATATATATATGATACAAAACAATATATATATATATATATTATATATGATATAATACAATATATATATGATACAAAACAATATATATATATTATATATATGATATAATACAATATATATATATGATACAAAACAATATATATATATATATATTATATATGATATAATACAATATATATATATATATGATACAAAACAATATATATATTATATATATGATATAATACAGTATATATATATGATACAAAACAATATATATATATATTATATATATGATATAATACAATATATATATATGATACAAAACAATATATATATATATTATATATGATATAATACAATATATAAATATATGATACAAAACAATATATATATATATTATATATATGATATAATACAATATATATATAGAACAAAACAATATTATATATACTATATATATGTATAATACAATGATATATCTGAAAAAAACAATATTCTATATATATGATATAATGATTATAATACAATATCTATAGAATGATACCAAAACAATATATGATATATATTATAATATGATATAAATACAATATATATATATATGAATACAAAACAAAATATATATAGATTATTCTATATGATATAATAAATATATATATGATACAAAACAATTAATATAGATTATAGATGATAGTAATACAATTATATATGATACAAAACAATATTATATAATATTATATGATATAATACCATATATAGATATGATACAAACCACAATATATCTATATTATATATATGATATAATACAATATATATATATGATACAAAACAATATATATATATATTATATATATGATATAATACAATATATATATATGATACAAAACAATATATACATATATTATATATATATGATATAATACAATATATATATATGATACAAAACAATATATATATATTATATATGATATAATACAATATATATATGATACAAAACAATATATATATATTATATATGATATAATACAATATATATATATGATACAAAACAATATATATATTATATATATGATATAATACAATATATATATGATACAAAACAATATATATATATATATTATATGATATAATACAATATATATATGATACAAAACAATATATATATATTATATATGATATAATACAATATATATATATGATACAAAACAATATATATATATATATTATATATGATATAATACAATATATATATATGATACAAAACAATATATATATTATATATGATATAATACAATATATATATGATACAAAACAATATATATATTATATATATGATATAATACAATATATATATATTATATAATACAATATATATATATATATTATATATGATATAATACAATATATATATTATAGAATACAATATATATATAATTAAATATATATAATATAATATATATATATATATGATACAAAACAATATATATATTATATATATGATATAATACAATATATATATATGATACAAAACAATATATATATATTATATATGATATAATACACTATATATATATGATACAAAACAATATATATATCTATATTATATATATGATATAATACAATATATATATATGATACAAAACAATATATATATATATTATATATATGATATAATACAATATATATATATGATACAAAACAATATATACATATATTATATATATATGATATAATACAATATATATATATGATACAAAACAATATATATATATTATATATGATATAATACAATATATATATGATACAAAACAATATATATATATTATATATGATATAATACAATATATATATATGATACAAAACAATATATATATTATATATATGATATAATACAATATATATATGATACAAAACAATATATATATATATATTATATGATATAATACAATATATATATGATACAAAACAATATATATATATTATATATGATATAATACAATATATATATATGATACAAAACAATATATATATATATATTATATATGATATAATACAATATATATATATGATACAAAACAATATATATATTATATATGATATAATACAATATATATATGATACAAAACAATATATATATTATATATATGATATAATACAATATATATATATTATATAATACAATATATATATATATATTATATATGATATAATACAATATATATATTATAGAATACAATATATATATAATTAAATATATATAATATAATACAATATATATATATGATATAATACACTATATAATACACTATATAACACACTATATATATATGATATAATACACTATATATATGATATAATACACTATATATATGATATTATACAATATATATATATATATATATGATATAATACAATATATATATATGATACAATACAATATATATATATTATATAATACAATATATATATATATAATTATATATATAATATAATACAATATATATATATATGATATAATACACTATATAATACACTATATAATACACTATATATATATGATATAATACACTATATATATATGATATAATACACTATATATATGATATTATACAATATATATATATGATATAATACAATATATATATGATACAAAACAATATATATATATTATATATATGATATAATACAATATATATATATGATACAAAACAATATATATATATATTATATATGATATAATACAATATATATATTATAATACAATACATATATATATATATAATTATATATATATTTAATATAATACAATATATATATATGATATAATACACTATATAATACACTATATAATACACTATATATATATGATATAATACACTATATATATGATATAATACACTATATATATGATATTATACAATATATATATATGATATAATACAATATATATATATATGATACAATACAATATATATATATATTATATATATATGATATAATACAATATATATATATATATATTATATAATACAATATATATATATAATTATATATATATAATATAATACAATATATATATATGATATAATACACTATATAATACACTATATAATACACTAAATATATATGATATAATGCACTATATATATGATATAATACACTATATATATGATATTATACAATATATATATATGATATAATACAATATATATATATGATACAATACAATATATATATATATGATATAATACAAAATATATGATATAACACAATATTTATATATATATATGATATAATACAATATATATATATGATATAATACAATATATATATATGATATAATACAATATATATGATATTATACAATATATATATATGATATAATACAGTATATTCATGATATAATACAATATATATATATGATATAATACAATATAAATATATATGATATAATACAGTATATATATATTATATATGATATAATACAATATATATACATATATGTATATATATGATATAATACAATATACATATGATATAATACAATATACATATGATATAATACAATATACATATGATATAATACAATATATATATATATAAATGATATAAATGATATAATACAATATATATATATGATATAATACAATATATATATATATGATACAATACAATATATATATATATATATGATATAATACAATGTATATGATATAACACAATATATATGATATAATACAATATAAATGATATAATACAATATATATATATGATATAATACAATATATATATGATATTATACAATATATATATTATATAATACAGTATATATATGATATAATACAATATATATATATGATATAATACAATATAAATATACATGATATAATACAGTATATATATATATGATATAATACAATATATATATATATGATATAATACAATATACATATGATATAATACAATATATATATGATACAATACAATATATATATATGATACAATACAAAATATATATATGATATAATACAATATATATATATGTATATGATACAATACAATATATATATATGATATAATATAATATACATATATAATATGATTATATATGATATACATATATATATACACACTGCATGAATAATTTTTGCTAAACCATAAGCTGGAGGTTTGAGTAAGAGTTGATTGGAATTAGATAACCCCATTATGTCTGTGTGAGTATATATTAGTGTATATATATACATACACAAATATATATGCATGGCAAAGGCCTGGGCTTTGCCCGGAGCGGCCAGACTATCGCTTCTTGATCTTCCCAGTTGAATGTTTTTTATCTTTCTCATTGAATGTAAGCTGCATAAAAAGTTGAATGGTGATGGGAACCAGCCACATTGCAACGCCTGTGCGTATATGCATAGTGTGTATATATATACACATAGCTATATGGTGCCCCCCGGGTACCCACCTTTTAAGTAGCTTTATTGGTATTCACATGGTTTGGTGACTGATTTAAATGGTTGGAGTTTGGCAGTAGTTTCGAGAGGGGGTACCATATGTATTTATATATATATATGTATATATATATATAGATATACATATCGTACCCCCCCCAAAAGTCTACATTTTTTCTGTTTTTAATGGTATTTACATTGTTTTAATAACATTTTGGTAGATATTTTTTCGGCAATAAATTTTGAAGGATTTGGGCATGAGGGGGTGCCGTATACAATTTAGATATATAATCGAAGGAAGTGAAGAAGTCAAACTTCCGACAATATGGACAGATGAAAAGCAGAGATGGAAAGAGTCAGAGAGAAGAGAAGAAGCGAGAAGGGCAGAAGAGAGAAGATCAGAGAAGAGAAAGAGTCAGAAGAAAGAAGATGCAGCTGCGCGAAAAGGTAGGAAAGTCGCGAAACACTGTGTTTTTCCAATGATTTGTGCTCCGGAGGGTCGAAAAGTAGGTTCGCTAAAGCGGCGGGTGCGGAGCCAGCTGGCCAGATGAGAGATGAAAAAGTGCACGCCGTTGTTCAAAATGTACAAAGCACACCAGGTTCGGACCACTTTTGGAAGTTGCGAAGTCGAAAAAGTTCACGCCGTTGTGGCGCGAAGCACATTTCGAAGTCAAAATGTAGAAAGCACACCATTCTCGGACCACTTTTGGAAGTTGAGATGTCAAAAAAGTGCACGCTGTTGTGGCGCGAAGCACATTTCGAAGTCAAAATGTACAAAGCACACCAGCTTCGGAGCACTTTTAGAAGTTGAGATGTCGAAAAAGTGCACGCTGTTGTGGCGCGAAGCATATTTCGAAG
>CAMXCT020003223.1:500000-530000 GCA_947184155.2 Cladocopium goreaui
CAACAGAGACATTTGTTTTTTTTTGCTGAGTTTCCTTCAAATGAATTGGATACATTTCAAAGGAAAAAACGTTTCAAATAAATGGTGTTACTTTCCACGGTACAGCTGGATTTTTTGGAAGGAGTGTGACATTATTATCCTTTAAAGACATGGTGTTATCTTCAAATATAAATAAGAGCTGAACTTTGTTTTTTTTTTTTAGTAGACATATTTCATATTCTGCAACAATATTGTTTCTGTTGTTAAAACAAATTGCAGCAGCTTTGAGTGAAGTATTTTTCTTTAAAGGAACATGCATCTGTTTGAGGAAATATATCCATCATGAAAAAGGGAGACAAAAATAATGTTTTTCAAAAAAAAACAACCTTCAAAGGGAGATTTCCCTAAAAAGTTCTGCGCTAGTTCAAAGCAACCATTAGCTTATTAGTGCAAACGTATTTTTTTTGTTTAAGGGATGCTGCATATTTGTGAAGAAAACTGCACTTCTTTGAAGAATCTCATCTCTTCAGAGCATTACTTGCTAGAAGTGTAGCACAGGTGCAAGTCTTAATAGATGGGATAGATTACATATTCCTCTTTGGGCAATTGCTGTGCTGTGCAACACAAGTCTTGTTCATTTAACATTAAACGTTCTTCCACGGTCAATTAGAATATGATTTCAACTGTGACAGATTGCATCATGGCAGGGCATTTGTGTGATACCACCTGGCTACAAACAAGGTATTAGCATCCAATCTATTGAACATATCCACAACCTTTTGAAAACACTACGGAGCTTGTTTACTTTTCTAGTTGAAATAGGCCTTGTAGATGAATTAAGGTTGTGCTTTCAGAGATGATGCATTTCTGTAAGTTTAGGTGGGTGCCGGGGGTAGCCTCTATATATACAATATATATATATGAGCCTAGTGTGTATATAGTGTGTATATATGGTCCAAAAATCCTGATTTTACAGGTTCAATTTCCAAGCCGGGATGACTCCTGGATGACATCGGATGACAAGCCGCAGGAGATGATTTTCTCAGTGTTGACGGATGCCTGGGTGGTGTATCTTGAAGCTTGCACGGATTGGACCACTGGGGGGCGATGGGGAAAAAAACCATCGATTTCAGCAACAATCAGTAGCAATATGCTAGGATTTTGGCGGAAGAGCTTGAAGCAGAATCCGAGATACTGGCCATAGAGGAAAACCAGCAATGATATATATATATATATATATGTATAAATACATATTTATATACACATATGTATAAATACATATGTATATATATATATGTATAAATATAACCAGTAGCTCAGTACCACTATGTAGAAACACAGTGCAAGACAAGCACCATCAATCAATTAATCAAACGTCTTGGAATGGTTTCATATTCGATTGGCTGCTTCATGGTGCAACATTTGTTGCCTATATGATGTTCATTCTGGTCTACACGACACATCCTAGATTAAAGTTGACATGTCGTCTTAGAGATGATCAGATGTCATATCATAAGTTTGTCGATTGAACATTTAGATACCTCTCCTGTTGAGATGTGTACGCGCTTCGTGGAGCTGTGGATGCCAGCATGGCGCCAGCATTGCAACATAGTGAGGCACTTATAATCGGCATTGACAGATATGACGACCCTGTTTTCAGTGACTTGAATCAGTGTGTACATGATGCTGATCTCGTGGAATCCTGCTTGCTGGAGGAACAGTTCTGTTCACAAGAAGCGTTAGTTTCTCTCCGAGATCCTCCTAGGGATGATATGTTTGACGCTCTCGACAGCGTTGCAAAACGGACGCATGCCTGCCTCTCCTGCCTGCTCCTACTGTATTATGCCGGCCACAGCTATGAAGATGACGGTATGATTTTTATGTGCCCGTCAAATTCCAAGAGGCGAGAAGACGACATATCATTGGAATCATTCATTCAGCGACTCTCAGATCAAACTACGCTGGTGTGCATTTTCGCCAGTTGCCTAACCAAGTTGGACCTTTTGACGAAGGAGCCGGCGTTCCGACCATCGGTCGCTTTCCCCAGGCAATGGCACACGCGCGCGACCGCTAGGCTGCGTGACGTGCTAGGCCGAAGCGTACGTTGTCGCATGTTTATGTTCTTTGGCTGCCATCCCGGTAAGGAGCTTCCAGATGATGGTTTTTTCACTGCAACCTTGACCAAATACATGAGGCAGCGCGCCCTGGATGTCCATGACATGGCCAGGGCGGTGACCCAGGAAGTGTGCCAGGCAACACAGCATTGCCAGTGGCCTTTGAGCATTTCCAACCTTGACCAATCTTTGTGCCTCTTGCCAGCAGAGCTGTGCGCCAGAAGGTGGATGCGCGTGGTTTGATGGACAACCTTGACGTGCAAAGGTACGTGGGGGCCGTACGGATGGTAACCCGGGACGGTGACCCTGATACAGTTGATTTCAAGTGGGCTTGCAAATGGCTCTGTGGCCTGCCAAGAGCTGCAAGACATCACCGACAAGCGCAGCCCCTATGCGTTTTGCAGATATGCAACGAATCGAGGATTGCGATACAAACCATTTCAGATGACGACAGACGATCGGTAGCAGTACCTGCCCTTCTGTTGCTGTCATATTTGGATGAGTTGGAAGCACGCCTGATGATCGTCAGAGGAGAGTGCGAGCGGTCTCTGCCTTCATCTGCTTTGCGAGTTGCAAGGTTGGAGTATGGCAGGTGTTTAGCTGCAATTGCATCCTTCTTGGACACGTTTGAATTTGATGATAATTTGATGATTTTGTAGCTGCCAAAGCCTTTCTTCTGCTTCAACTATATCATCAACATGTGATCGATGAGGAGCCTACCTTGTCACACTATTCCCAGGCCAAGTTCATGGCCAGTCAAGCAGCACCGTTGTACAAAGCAGTTGGTCTTCCGGAGGGTGCGGCGGGCACATGGACTGCAGTTGGGGTGCGGTGCAGATGAAACTTCTTGACCGGAGGGCCATGAAGTCTCTTGCTGACCGGCTTGAGACGCTGATGCTTTCTTTGGAAGATGGGAACTTGCCAGACACCTCTGTGGTGCAATTCTACGAACTTGTTGGTTCAACGCAGCTTGCATGTTTGTACAAAGGCCTCCAAAGCCAAACGAAGGTGAGTCAGTGTCTGCCAAAGCTCAAGCAAGCACTTGCTCATCCAAAGCAGTGGCTTAGTCGCGCCTGCAAGGCTCGCAACCTCTTGTGTGCGTGGGACATTGCGATCGATGATCCGTGAAAGGCTTGCATTTCAATCTTTAGACTCTAGACATTGATGCAATTCTTATCGAACGTTTCTTTGTGACTGCCCTTCTTCAATGCACTTGAAAGCTTGCTGTCCTGATTCCACTCGCTTGGACAACGACATTGCGCCACCTACTGTCAAATCATACCACAATCATCAAGAAAACAACCATAACCAACAATCTAATAAACAACAAATACAGGACAACTAAGCAAGATATAACCAGCAGTAAAAACCCATTCCTGGGACTGTCATCCACCAGCAGCATCCCGAAACGTCCCAGGAAGATCCGCGTTTGGCTCCGCACCTGGCGTTGATGTGTTCATCCTTCTGCTACTTGGGATGGTAAGCTGCGGAAATGGCTTGGGGATGCTTGGGAACTCCCGGTGTTTTTGGCCATCTCATAGAGGATTTTTGTGTGTATTTTCTTTTGGGATTGGATTCTTAATCTGAAGTCTTCGAGGATGGATCCAAAGCAGTTTCACTTTCTATGCCTTTTTGAAGGATCCAATTTTTGGATCCATTCTTTAGTTGGAGGGATTGTATCCTGAAATGGTGGAAATGGATGAATGGGTATTGAAAAAAGCTGTTTGGCGGTGTCAAAAGAATCCTTTGGCAGATTGTTGGACGAGGAAGGGTTGTTTTGGTGGGTGAGACGGCTGCGCAGTCGAATGTAATCATGCGAGAATAGAGTGACATGAATGTCTCTGCAATTAATTGCATTTCTTTTCCTTGGACCTCTTCACTCTCGTTAAAACTCTTACGTTACTATACCGTTGCTTGCAAACTGCTGAACCCTACAGAATTGCCAAGAAGTTGCGGTCAGGGCAACCTCTGAAACTCGTTTTTTTTCCCTCCACTTGAAGGGTATGTGGGATCCATCCTCCATGGTACCGGCAGCTGAGGTTACCATGCAGATTCTCACCAAGAATTTGTGCTGCAAGGGGGCGTTCGCCTGGTGATCCAGATGTACAGCAAGTCCAAGGTAGCTGGGGGATAGGAAATCATGGGAAATCATGGAAAACTGGAGCCCCAACCCCAAGCCCCCCGCGGCGCAGCCAAGTTGTGGTCTTGTGGTCGCATGTCAGATCCCCATTTTACCCCACCAGGTTTCTCGCTTCTGTTCCCCCGTTTCTATAGCTACATCCCCCCAAAATGGGTCGATCTACGGCCAGGTGGAGCATGTGAGGCTCTGCTGCCTGCTGTGCCTGCTATACCTGGCTGAGTCGGGGTCATCGCAACGGGCCATCGCACAGGAGAAGGCGGAAAGCCCTGGAAACCTCTGGATTTGGGGCCATTTGGGGAGGTGGAAGAGTGATTCTTGGGAGATCTGCAAAATTCTGCTCTCCGATTTCCACATCTGGAAGGTGATCTTTGCCCGGAAAGCACTTGTGTCGCCCAATCCCCAGATTCTGAACATCTGTCAGGGTGTGAAGATGTTGTTGACGGCCTGCGAAAACGAGACCCACATCGATCTCATCGTGAATGCTCTGAAGGCCAGTTATTTTATTTTTTTTCTGGAGGGTCAAGCTCATCACTGAACTAAGTGGGCAGACCATTGAGGCTGGTGATTTCTACTTTGATCCACATATGTTAACCAGGTAATCTTCTCTGGTAAGCCTGGGAAGCATCCAACTTTATCCTCAAGGGACCTGTGACCCCAGGTTTGTCTCACAGGGATGTTGCCTTTTGGATGCTGTTGGTCACCAAATGCTGACTGTCTTGGAAGATTCGGTTCGAACGGGGCATCCCAGGCCCCAAGGGTCCCCCAGGACAGGTCCCTTGGGTCCCTTTCGGGACCTCTAAGGCCTTGATCCCATTCGCTTGCTCCGACGAATTCCGGCCACAGCTGGGGATGGACGGTGCTTTAGGCGGCGGAACTGATTTCCGTATGGAACTTGCTATGGAAGGCTGCATTAACATCAGTATGATAGATATCAGTGATATCAGCATCAATTTTGGATTCAGGAATCCTAGGACAGAGTCACCTCAGGTTTCTGACCTTGTTGGCTTTTGTTTCTGTTAGCCAAATCCCAGCGGCAGATACCTTCTCCGCCTTCATGTTCTCGGATCAATTGCAACTGCAGCAGCTGGGGATCTATTTGCTGCAAAACTTACTGGAAACCTGGTAGCGTTAGACTGGGACCGGCCTGCATTGGTTTCGACTCAGGATGCGGAATTAGCATCCAAGAGGGACTTGATATGAGACTGCCTTGCTTTCATAGTAGATATAGTAGATTCTTGAAAGTGCCTGTTTGGCTGCTGCAAACTCATGGATTGCTCAGGAATTCCGAGAAAATCGCCGGATCTTTTTGGGTTTCTCAGATGAGAAGAAGTGCGAAGAGGAGCCGCGGCTGATCCCCTGGTTGATGGTTGTTTGGGAACCATTCATTTGGGGATATTTTCTGAATGATATATGGATGATTCAGACATTCATTTGGGGCCAGAGGTGGTGGTTTGACATGGGGGCATAGCTTTGTAGACGGATGCAGGGCTTTCGATTGAGTTACTTTGGTTCCACACTTGCACCGTCGACATGATCGTTTTATACCAATCGTCCGTCCCTTCGATTGCAAGCCATAACTTCCTGTGGAATGTGCTGTTAAACCGTTACTGATGTTGTTACTGTTATCCGTGGTCTTGTGAGCAAAATCTTGATGCAGATGAATGAGGACTATCTTGAGAGCTTGCTGCGCCTATTACCACGTGTGTCGACTGGACAGCCGCAGCGAATCAAATCTATGAAGAAGACCAAAGAGAAAAAGGAGCCAGAAGTTGTTCTCAGCGATCACGATCCCTTTGTTTGCAGGCGTGGCATGGAATGTAGCTTCAAACATCCAAATGGCAACATTGGATTAAATACTGAAGAAAAGGGGATGAAACAACCTTTTTCCCAATCTGGAAGCTCAGTTCTGGTTCTGCCCTGGCTACATATATAGTTTCGAATCTTTGGCCACATCAGAAAGCACATCAAGTTGGCTATAATATGAATAATACCGTTATATCCCCCACAATATCCCCAGAATTTGTATAAACATGTTCTATGCCACATGATATCCCCACATTTTTCAGAGTTTTGGGCACCAGGTGCTGCATCCACTGCATCGCTTTGTTAAGCCTGGAGCACAACTTGACGAGTTTCCAGCGCCTGGTTGATCTCACCTTACCGCAGCCTGGATTTCATATTACCATGGGTCATTCCGCTGCTAAAAATGGCTCAAATCCACCAAACATGAATAAACCATGGGTGCATCCACGAATCAACCAGGAGGAATCGATGTCGGGATGTCGGGATGTCGGGATGTCGGGATGTCGGGATGTTTGTTTCTGACTATATAAACATGAATAAACCGCGGGTACATCCACAAACCATCAGGAATGGGGAATTCATAGGGATGATGTTTTTTTTTTTCCCCCTGCATTTTTGCAAAGCCGGTCGCCGTTGTTCAGGAAACTTCTCTTCGACTTGTTTCACAGCGAGCAGATCGACAAGTCCAGTGGCGAGGCGGTGGTGCTGTTCTTCGCCAACATTTTGCATAGCTCGAAGCAGATCCAGGCGCAGATTATGAAGGGCGCGGACATCGTAACTCGGTTCTGAAACAATCGGATGAACCAACATGCTAAGGGATTTTTTTGGGATGATTGAAGCACATTAAATGAGGGATGGAGTGAGGATGAAGTGACTTTGGATGATATCGAAGTATACTATAAGTTATCCAATTGGATGAACTATTCATAATTGATTATGGTAATTATCCAATTTAGCGGATTGGGATGATTCAAAACATATTTAAGCACGATGAACTATTAGGCAGATTGGAATACTTGAAACTATTGGATGTTACTTGAAATATGAATGCAGGGGCTGGAGAATGGAGACCTTATGGATGGATGACTACGTTTAAAACATGGATGACCAGCAGATTTTTGGAACATGGAGACCTTATAGATGGATGACCTTATGCCTACAGTTTTTTTTTTAAGCGGCTCTTCCTGTGGCCTCCATTTGAGGTGCAACTGCTTCTTTCTGGCCGCGACATGCTGTTTTCACCTCACACGGTGTCAAGGCTGGACGGCTTTTTTGGACCTACCCATGGAGCCCAGCTCCCCTGCAGAATGGTGGAACGGTTCTTCTGGGGTTGCGCGGGTCCGAAGTTGAAGATATTTCTCTTCTAAAGGTCATGTCTACGATTTGCACACTTCACAAAGAAGTACAAAAACCACTCAGACATCCCCAAGCAACCATGTTGCCGGTGTTCAGTGAATAAACATCCAAAAAATCCAGTGGAAAAAGGTTGCTGTTAATGGATTTTCCCAAAATCATCAGTGGTTTCACAATCTTCCAGATGTGTGCACGGCTCCAGCACTTGGAAGGTGTCTCTCTGCGTTGCTTTGCGTTGCTCGCATTCCGGACTTCAAACGTGTCGTCACCGAGCCGCAGGATTTTTCCAGGGATCCCAGGGACGGGGGCGCACGGAAAAAAAATGTGATGAAACACATTTGGCATGTCATCCTGCATTATCTCTGATGATTTTGTAAGAGATCCTTGGAGGATTTGAATAGATCTATCGACTGGTGGCCAACCCCAGGTGCTAAGTCATCTGGATTTGCTGATGGCTGACATCAATGCGAACCTGAACATGGAGGTGGGGCGACCAGGTCGCGAAGATTTCCACTTCATTTTAGGGATCTGCTAGTTTTGCCTTTTAACTTCACTGCTTCGGGAAGCAATTTGGGATGGTTCCTGGGCCAAGGTGGCTTGAAGCACGGCTATTCCCCTTGGCCAGTTCTGGCAGCAGAAATCCCATGCAGTCTTATAGAAAGATGAACTATGACTTCTCGCACCGTTGTTTTTTGGGGGTAAGATTAAAAGCCACTGACATTCCAACTATGCTTCCTGTCTATTAGACGCCTGCAGTGAGATCTGCGTCGCCAGGAGCGAGATGAACATTTCTATCAGATCGCGGCCTTGCAGCGCCTTGGACCCCGATTTGGACGCCTGGTTTTTTGGATCCGAGCCGCCACATCGGAGTTCCGAGGTGCGCGTTGCTGTCAGAACTGGTGCGTGCCTCCTATGAATATCACGAAGCTTGGCTGGAAGTCCAAGAAGTCCAGGAAGTCCAAGTCTGGATGTTCCGAACATTGGACATGCCCGGTGATTTTGAAACGCAGCATCAAGCAACAGGGGTTGAATAACATACTATAGGTAGTATAATATAGTATAATCATAGTATAATTATAACTCTCACTATAGTATAATTACGGCCAAACACCTCGTCTTGCCCGCGCCTGTTGGCCCGCCTTCTTTGTATGAGCTGTAAACGTGGTAAAACGTGTTGAATCATCATCAACATCATCATCATCAACATCAACATCAACATCATCATCATCATCATCATCAGCATCATCATCATCATCATCATCATCATCATCATCATCATCATCATCATCATCATCATCAATGAAGATCTTCAACGAATATAGAAGTTTAACGGGGCTGGGAGAATTGAACCCTTATTGAAGATCTTCAATGAATGTAGAAATGAATGTCACATTTCACGGGGGTGGGACTTTTATATTCCCTAATACCTTTGTTGATCTTCCCAAGACAGGAAGGGTGTGGGCGAAACGGGGTTCTTTTTCACGGCCAGGAGCAGATGGCCAAGTCGGGAATCGTTCCTTGCCTTGGCGTCCTGGAACCTTGAAAAACTTGAAACAGGTGGCAAAAAATGGCCAATATCCAATATTGTATGCCTATAATGATTGGATATTGGCCATACTGGATATAACATGCCTATATGTTTTTCATATGATTTTTGTAATTGGATAAACTATAATGGCCTACAATGATTGGAATTATACAAGCATATTTTTCATGTGATACCATTACAACAGATGAAATTGGATTGTATATTCACAAAACAAATGAAAAATGGCAGCAATCAATCCAGTTTCAGAGGGAATGAAGTCCATGGATGTGTCATACCCATCCCCCAATGGTTTTGAAAAGAGATTCTCACTCTGAACCGCTCTGAAGATGAAGATGCCAAACAAGTCCGAATCTTCATCATCTGTGCACAGTTGTTTTTTTGCCCATCATTAAAACTTCGCAGTTTTGGATGGTTTTGGGGTCGATACCGGACATGTACCCAGGTTGAAGCGCTCTTGGTCTTCATTACCATGGCTGGAAAGGTGGCTGGGACTCCAACTGGTGGGGTGCACCTCAAAGCACCTCAAAGGTGACTGGAGGAATGCCAAAACATGTTTTGGCATATGCGCTCCAGTGTAATTTTTTGTTTGATGTTAATGTTAAGTATTTGCATCTCTTGGATTTTCGCTCATTCGGTGTTCATGCAGGTGAGCCAAGGTGCCCCAGGTTCTTATTCGGAAGATGGGGCCTTTTCTTTATCAATCTCAGTTGTGCAGCTCAGCTGGTTGATGGAAACCATCTTGTTGCAGGGTCATCCTGGGCCTTAGATTTCTAGCCATGGCTCTCGAGGATTTGAACGACAAAGTCTGTGTGGAGCTGTTGATGGGTGCCGTCTTTGGCATTGCAGCTTTGGTCGGTTCACCCACTGGTGGAGAGCATAGCAACTCGGCGGGCGCGGCTGGCCCTTCTGGCCTTGAAGTACTCCACTGACAACAGGCATGGCAAGTGGAATTCCCAAAATTTAAAGGGAATAAATCATCCACTCTGACTGGATCTGCGATGAGATGCCCTGGTTTCTTAGACCTTGGGATTGAAAGCATCAGACGTGGCCCTTTTCAAGAAGATGAAGAACATATCACATTCTGTATGCAACTCATGTAGTTCAGACATGCGCATCATTGTACAAGCTGGCCGCGGCTCAAATGCCGGGCCCAGTACTACTGATAGTTTTTTTTCAAAACTCCCATTGTTATTACTCCAGTTTCTAAGCTACCTGCTGACCTAGTGTCAGCTATGGTGCTGGCTCAAAATTCCAAAGTTCCATGCTTTATCCTCATTTTCTCCATCCAAAGTTCCATGGTGATCTTGGTGCTTCGCCCATTTTGGATGGTTACATGCTATCAAACATGGTATCAGGTATGGCGAGCCTCATTTATCCAGCCACCAGATTGCAGCTGCTGATGTCCCTACTTCGTTTGCCGCAAGCAGATGTGACACTTGGGCACGAGAGATGGATCATTTCCTGGGAGGAACCATGGCCACCATCTCTACTCAACCCCCGAGGCATTGGGAGATGGGGCCCCACTTCGAAATGGGAATTGACCTACAGATGCCTCGAGCGAACATGGCCATACAAAATGCCCATGTTCCAATGTGCTCAGTAGGAATATCCTTCAAAAATGATGAATTTTCCCTGTAGATCATCTATATAAAGATTATAAAGTCGTAAAACAATGGAATTTGCCAAGTATATGGTGAGTAGCCTCTGGCTATTCAACTTAGCCATGGGAAATGGCCCATTTAAAGATTGGAAACATGATGATTTACCCATTAAACATGCTGATTTTCCAGTTCGCTACGTTAAATCACCAGTAAGACTATGAAATCACTATGAAATCACTAAAAATCACTATAAATCATTATCAATCACTATAAATCACTATTAATCACCATTATTAAGCCTTGTTTTAGGTTAGGTACTCCCTCCGGGTGTCCCGGGTGTCTGACTGCCGGCGTTTTTTCTGAGGAACGAGGCGTTCCATTCTGGCACCGTGGGGCTGCGCACCCTGCAGCGGGTGATCTATCCGAACATCACCACTGAGGTGCGAATCTTGCGAATCTTGAGGGGTGTCTATCATTATCTATCTCCAAATGGCATAAATAGAGCATATTCCATATATATATATTATTATATGTATATCTATATTTGTATATATCTATATCTGTGTATCATGTATGCACATGATAAATCACTACCTCAGTGCCACCTTCGCACTCCAGGTTTGTTTCATGGATCCGCTAGGAGCTCCATGTGGATTCCATGGATTTCCTGAGCTTTTTGGGAAACTGCGCCATCAAACCTGCGAACTTCATCTATCGGTGCCTTGGTGCTTTCGACAGAACGGCTTGATGTTCACCGGAAAAACAAAACCCAACCATTTCACGATGTGATAAACCTTAAACCCTCAACCTCTGATGGTTTCGATTGGGCTTAGCAAATTCATGAAGATTCAGTCTTCTTTGGACTGACGATTATTTTCAGATCAAGCAGATTTGATCCAGTTCCCGAGAGTATGGACCATGCCTCAAAAGAAACCAGAGAAACTATGGTTTCCAAGATAACATCAAACCATTCCATAGAATTGGTGTTTCTATTCTTGTTGGTTCAATCTCCAGTGTTTTTGAGGTGGTCAAATGTCCTATTTGTTGGTTGAATCCCCTTGCTGAACTGCCGATTTTGCCCAGGAATGTGATCCGAACGGTGTGCCTCTTGTTGTCGCATCACGAGATGGGACCCAGGCCTGTTGAACCGTGGAACCCCAATCTGTAGCTCTGATCCGAGATGACATGATATGACTGTTGACCCACAGAAGACTCCAGCAACTGGGCTTCATTTTTTGGCAGATTTTAAGAGCTTCAAATTCCACATATTACATATTCAATAAATTTACATGTGTCTTGCATTTTCCCTGGCGGTCCCTATTGGTATCCATTTGTTTCCACCTTCGCCCCAGCCTTTGCACATTCCTCCTGCGCAGGGTTCAGCAAGCCTTGGAGGCCAGTAATGTGGTTCCAACGTGTTTGTTTGCCATGAAGGACCGCTGTGGGCAGTGGATGGCTGTGGGGTGACCTAGGTGACCTGTGCTGATGTGGGCAGGACTGCGAAGACACCTACGTCCAGGTTTATGGCTTCTTGCTGGTGGCCAATTTCAGCCGAGACAAGTCCCTGCTGTACAACTTTCTGAACGAGTCCCAAGTCATCAATGTGCCTTGTTGCGATTTTCGATCGGTCTATCGAGGGTTTTGATGAGGTCATCATGGAGGGTTGAAAGTCGGGGTTACACATTGTAGCTGCACTGTATCAGAAAGGAGCTGATGTTGGAACCGGGCGTGGATCACGGAACCCGATGGACTTTTATTTTTTCCGAGTGAACAGTCTATCTACGTTGATGCAGCCTAAGTGGTCTCCATCGAAACACTTTGGATTTGTTCATTTGGGGTCCATTGGGGGTATCTAATCCTATTGGGGGAAATTATGATCCAATAAATCCCCTGTAGGGAATGTAGAATATTTTCCAAGAACATTATTGGATGTTGACATTATGATATGAATATTTGGGATAATCTATATGGGGATATTACAAAACCCAGCTGATGACCCCTAGATATCTCACCGGCTGAGCTGAGCTAGGAACTCCTGACCACCATCCGCCGTTCTGCAGCACATGCAAACGCGGCAGAGGCAGCTGAAAAGCTGAACAGTCCGGCCTGGGAGGAACATGAGAATTACCGGTGACCAAGGGATGTTTTTCTATGTTACTGTGCTTTTGAGATGAATACACACACATATATATATTATAATATGTATAATAAATATTATATATTATTATATATAATATGTATATAATATGTATATAATATGTATATAATATGTATATATACACATGTGTTTTTCACATCTTTCAAAAGGAGCCAGTTCTTGATGCAAAAAAAATCCGTGGCCAGGTGGTGCCACCGGTGCGCGACACCTTGTCCAGTGTCACGGGGCCGTGGAGCAGCTCAGCCGTGGCGCGGAATCGTGGCTTGGCGAACAAAAAAATGATGCCAGAGGTGATGAGAACAGCTGAGAAAATCATAGTTAGTTTTCATAGGTGTCAATAGTAAGTAATATTAAGTAACTTCCAAAAAGATAGAAAAGTCAGGTATCACTATTTGAGTAGGATTCTACTTTTCTGTCCTTTTTGGGAGCTACTATAGTTCAAGATCATAGTTCACATATTGATAGCTGCCATCGACCCAAGACTTGGCCCAAAGCTTGCCATCGTTGATGATGATGGTTGTGATGGTGATGATGATGATGATGACGACGACGACGACGATGACGAAGAAGAAGAAGATGATGATGCTGCTGCTGATGATGATGGTGGTAATGAGCATGAGAATGAGGATGGACATGATGTGACGGAAAAGGTCATCATACCGGTGGGTCTGCAGGTTACATGTTGGCCATGTCCGCCCTGACCAATTTCGCAGAGTGCCTTGGCCGTGTTGGCGTTTGAAACTCTCCATTTCTTCAGTGTCCAAAGGGTGCAGAAATTTCTGATGGATCCAAGGCGCGTGAAAGAGAAGTTCCGGGGTGATGATGGTGAAATCCCTGTGAACCCAGACATGAAGGCGGGCATTGTTTGCTCCAAGACCAGCAGAAACCAATGGCTGAAAGATGAGGGACCCAAGACGTCCTCATTGTTTTTCCATGAAGATGACAAAATTTATGATGATGATTCAATGTTGATGTTGATGACAACTATGATGCTATGGTAAACCCTTAATTTCATGAACCACCAATTGGGGTGAAGGCAATGAAGGCCGGCCGGAGCATGTGTCCCATGTGTCCATCCGGAGAACAGCAGGATGATGGTGGCCTGGTGATCTCGAATCGCATCACCTTGAACAAACTGACATCGACGTGTATGAAAGTGTCATTCTCAGAGCCATGACGCGTGACTGTTTAAAAACGGTCAAAGTGCTAAACAAAAACAGCCCTGTTGATTTGGAACTGCACTTGAGGAAATAGTTCCAGTAATACTAGTAATACGCGTGTATAATACATTAATACATATATATATATGGTTATCCATACATATACCATATATATGTATATACTGTATACACATATTGTAAATATATATATATACATATACATATACATACATTGTATATATATATACATATATTACCAGTTATAGGGGTTATATCCCAACTTCGGTGAAGTCTGTAGCGCTTATAGTTCGGCAGGAGTTGGACACCCTCGGCATGGAACGAAAGCTGGGGGAATTGACGCCCACCGAAGAGTTCGTGGCCATGCTCCGGGTTGCCGGGTCAAAAACGCTATGGGAACAAGGGAAGAACCAAGGGAAGTGTGGTAAACATGGGGTAAATGGGGCAAAAACACAGAGAGACCATGACACATCATGACTCTAATGAAACTCAGGAAACTGTTTGCTTCATGTCTTCTGAAAATCTTGCAAAGGCCAAAACAAACGCACGCATTGATCATGAACGCATGATGATCTATTTACTGTTTTCATTTGTTTCGTGGCATCTTGGTGGAAACAAAAGGTCGTCGTCCCGATGTGGTAGGCTGAGCATCACCAGGAGAATCCCTCATTGACGATGTACACTCCTGATGCTACCTGCTCATGAGGATGTGGTGACTCCAAAACATAGTGATTATGTCACCATGTTCATAGTCCAGAGGCACCACTGGACCATAAACACGGCGACTATCATGATAGGACCGTTATGTGTTTTTGTTGGCCTTTGATACATGGTCCATTTTCATAACGGCGACTGTTTCCGCAATGCGCACAATCCCCACTTTGAGACGTGCGCAGCATGATTCTGGGGACATCAACCCATCGCTGGTTGGTTTGGCTGCTTGGTTCCCCAATGGCCCAGCCATTTCTTCCCAGGTTTTGGTTTGCGCCAACAATTTCATGGCGAAGGTGGAACTGGAAGACCCAGGTCGTGGTGGCGAAGTGAAATTGGAGGCGATGGATGTTCGGAGCCTCAGCGGGGCAGTGAATGTGCCAAAAAAAGTCCCTAGGAGTTGATGCTAGAAAATGGGATTGTACAGTTCTACATGATACTACTTGGGTTCAGGCGCTTCAGTGAAAATTTGTCATGAAAAAGATGTGGGTTTTCAAATTTTTCATCACTGGCATCACAGGGATCAGGCCATATCAGGCCACAAAGTTGGCCCCTCGAAGCTGCGCCCCTGGCGGCCCTGGCCCGTCCTCTTTGGCCTGGCCATGCAGATCTTCGTGAAGACCCTGACAGGTACGACGATCACACTGACAGTGCAGCCAGACACGAAGATCGATCCATCTCTGAATTTCGATCGCTTTACTCCTTCCGGAAATCATGGGATTACACTTGCCAAGATCCTTGGTGAAGCTTCACAAGTGGTTGAGGATGTGGTTTCAGCCGCGGAGAAAATGGTTGAGTTTTGGAAGAGCTCTGAGGGTCTTGCAGTGAAGCAGTATGTGGAGGAGAAGGTCATCAGACATCCCCGCAATTCCAGCGGCTCGCCTGATGGCTTTCATCGCGTGCGCATGGACTCGGATGAATTGGTGGCCTCCGTAGATGAGCTGCTGATCGAAGTCAGCCGATTTTTCATTCTGAAGGCTGTGAATCGCGACACCGCGGCGCCTGCAGCTGCGAAGCCAAAGGCGGTCACCGTCGCCAGTGATAGTGAAACAGGTGATGAAGCTCAACTGTCGCAAAGCCTAGTGGATCACATGGCTAGCGATAGTGAGAGCTGCGATGAAGAAGCAGGATTGTCGCCGAGCTTGGAAGTGGAGGCACAAACTGGTAAGGCTCAGAGTCATGAAGGAATTCAACTATCGCCCAGCTTGAAAGTGGATCAGGAAATGGCCAACGATGCTGGAACATGTGATGAAGAGGCCGCACGGTCGCCGAGCTTGGAAGAGCTTTCGCCCAGCTGGGAAGTGGATCAGGTTATGGCTAGTGACACCCCAAAATGTGATGAAGAGGCCCCACTGTCAGCGAGCTTGGAAGTGGATCAGGCACATACAGTGGGATGGTGGGTTGGGTCAGTGACAGTAGATATGCTTTTGCGGCAGCTTGTTCTTTCTGAAAATGGATCTCAGACATGTCCCAGAAATGCCTAAAATCACATGGTCTCCCAACATTGGGGTTGCGGGGTGAGGGAACAGCACCAATTGCAGGAGCTGAAAGTGGCAGCAGTGAAGCAAGCTGCAGTGAAGGCAGTGGCAGTTTGGAACGTGCTAGATCATGTCTCAAAAGGAATTCTAGTTTTATGCAACTCCAATCATTCTATGAACTTCCATTGGATTGATCGATTCCCAAAGGGGTCCCCCAACATAATTCCAAACAGCTGGGTATTTGTCAATGATTGAGGATTCAAATCTGTTTTAGGTGGACATTCGAGCCCGGAAGACAATAGATATGACGGCTACAGTAGCTACTGCAGTCCATTTTATCTTCCAAGCTAGTGGGAATTGTCAAAACCTATGATATCATATTTCGGGGGATAAACAAGGGTGAAGGAACTCAACTATCGCCCAGCTTGAAAGTGGATCAGGAAATGGCCAACGATGCTGGAACATGTGATGAAGAGGCCGCACGGTCGCCGAGCTTGGAAGAGCTTTCGCCCAGCTGGGAAGTGGATCAGGTTATGGCTAGTGACACCCCAAAATGTGATGAAGAGGCCCCACTGTCAGCGAGCTTGGAAGTGGATCAGGCACATACAGTGGGATGGTGGGTTGGGTCAGTGACAGTAGATATGCTTTTGCGGCAGCTTGTTCTTTCTGAAAATGGATCTCAGACATGTCCCAGAAATGCCTAAAATCACATGGTCTCCCAACATTGGGGTTGCGGGGTGAGGGAACAGCACCAATTGCAGGAGCTGAAAGTGGCAGCAGTGAAGCAAGCTGCAGTGAAGGCAGTGGCAGTTTGGAACGTGCTAGATCATGTCTCAAAAGGAATTCTAGTTTTATGCAACTCCAATCATTCTATGAACTTCCATTGGATTGATCGATTCCCAAAGGGGTCCCCCAACATAATTCCAAACAGCTGGGTATTTGTCAATGATTGAGGATTCAAATCTGTTTTAGGTGGACATTCGAGCCCGGAAGACAATAGATATGACGGCTACAGTAGCTACTGCAGTCTATTTTATCTTCCAAGCTAGTGGGAATTGTCAAAACCTATGATATCATATTTCGGGGGATAAACAAGGGTGAAGGAACTCAACTATCGCCCAGCTTGAAAGTGGATCAGGAAATGGCCAACGATGCTGGAACATGTGATGAAGAGGCCGCACGGTCGCCGAGCTTGGAAGAGCTTTCGCCCAGCTGGGAAGTGGATCAGGTTATGGCTAGTGACACCCCAAAATGTGATGAAGAGGCCCCACTGTCAGTGAGCTTGGAAGTGGATCAGGCACATACTGGCAATGTTCAGAGATGTGATGAGGGAGCTCAACTGTCGCCCAGCTGGGAAGTGGATCAAGTATGGCATGCCTTGCTGCTCTTTCCACAGATCTATTACCAGCTTTGTATCAGCTTGAGCAATGAGATGATTTGCCATGATCCACGATCTGACGACAAGAATCAGGCAAAACGCTACATGCTGACATTCAAGAAGTACATCAAGCTGTTTGGCAAAGGGCCGCCTGATCTGTTCTGGCCACTTCCTGAAGGATGCATCTCAGACCCAGAGCTCATCACGGATAAGCCCAGCGTGAAAGGAATGATTCAAGAAAAAGAAGGCATACCGGCCTGCCAACAGAGGCTGATTTATGCAGGGAGCCAGTTGGGAGGTGCCAGCATTCAGGATTATCGTATCCAAAGAGAAAGTACCCTTCATCTGGTACTCAGGTTGAAGGGCTGCTAGATGTTCTCTGGATCGGAGCTTCCCCATGGTGAAAAGGGAAGTGGTACAGATCTTCCGATCTTCGCATGATTCTTGTGAATTCGAGATGCAGTGATAGAGGCCGTAGCAAGAACAGGACTGCGTGGATTACATTCTGCTCACAGTTTCAAGGTAGAAATGCCAGACCTTTGCTGCTTGGGGTGCTGTTTGGCACAAGTCTTGACGAATCTGTTTTGGTAGTATCCAATCGTGTCCGGCATGAATCATGTATGAATATGATGTCACTTACTGGCGCTCCAACTGAAAAGTTCATGAAAATCCATCATTCATAATTCATGAAAAATCCATATATTTTCCAAGGTTTTCCCAGTTTTCCCAGTGATTTTGAGAGGAACCATCAGGTCCTACAGCTCCCCACCATGGCAGCCCCTGCTGAGTCCAGCTATGTGAATTTGCTGGGAGAGGAGGCCAAGGCCAAAGATGCGCTGGCGGGACACTCAGCCTCTGCAACCAACGGAAATCGATGATCGATTGAACATCGATGATTGGTTTTTTTAAAAGATAAACCTGAACTATCCTGAAGTTAACTTTCGATCATTTGGCTATTTGGGGATCTTGAGTTCACTAGGGCCTAATAAGTGTGTCCAAGGGTGAGCAGCCTCTTTCACACCGGTTTCCACTTGGCGGGTCTTTTCAGCCTGTCATTCATTTCGATCGGCATCTCCCGGGGTGCCCTTGCGGGCCATCTATTTTCAGTGCCATTGAGTGGCCAAAGCCCACGAAGGTGGTCATCAAACAATCTACACGATTGTTGTTTGAGTTCCCTATATTTTATGGATGGTTTTTCAGTTCATGAAATGTCTGAAATGTATCCCCAACTTCAGGCCTTTGGTAAAGCTGAACTGATCCACAGCGTTTTTTTCCAAGGTGCTCCAACCCCTTCGCCATGACTTCAGGTCCAGCTGCCAGCTGGTGAGTTCCAAAAGAATGTACAGTGACTCCACAAAAACTTCATCCAGCGAAGCTGTTTTCCCTTGGGGTAAGCCATTTGTTGAAGTGGACCCGTGGAAAATGGGGAGATCCTGACCTCAAGCGGAACTGTGAAGGAGGCTTTCCTTGCACATACGTAGGAAAATCACCAAAAATTCAGAGGCTCAACTCTTGGGTAGTGAAAGATCCAAGCCACTTGTAGGTCTTTGAGTATGCTCCACAGCAAGACTCAAGGAATGCTCGAGGCTGGTGTGATGCAATGAGAATGAACATGCACAGTGGCTTCAAGTGCACCAAGAATAGACCAGGATTTCCGAATCAAACCAGGATGAACCATAATATTGTTATTTTCCCCCCGAACAGCAAAACTTTGCCATGGGGTCTTTAGCCCAGATTAGCTCCGGTGCGATCCGGTGCAGCTTCAACACCAGGTTCCGGACAAGGTTCCGGAGGGTTCTGGTGCAGGTACCTCGTGAGGTTCCGGAGGGTTCCGGTGAATGAAGATACCTGCTGAGGCTCCGGAGGGTTCTGTGCGGTTCCGGAGGGTTCCGGTGCAGATACCTTGTGAGGTTCCGGAGGGTTCCGGTGCAGATACCTTGTGAGGTTCCGGAGGGTTCCGGTGCAGATACCTTGTGAGGTTCCGGAAGTTTCCGGTGCAGGTACTGGGTGAGGTTCCGGAGGGTTACGGTAGATACTTGGTTAGGTTCTAGAGGGTTTTGGTGCAGGTACCTGGTGAGGTTCCGGAAGTTTCCAGTGAAGCTACCTGAAGATGAGGTTCCGGAGGGTCTAGGTGAAGATGCGTGGTGAGGTTGCGTGATGAGGTTCCGGAGGGTTCCGGGGCAAATCCCTTGTGAGGTTCCGGAAGGTTCCGGTGCAGAGACTTGTGAGGTTCCGGAGGGTTTTGGCGGAGAAGATGCTTGGTGAGGTTCCGGAGGGTTCCGGTGCAGATACCTTGTGAGGTTTCGGACGGTTCTGGTGCAGATGCTTTGTGAAATTCCAAAGGGTTCCGATGTTTTTTATGGCATAAGCACTTATTCACCCCGCTTCGCGTGGGGTGGCCGCCCACACCGCAGGTTTATTTCGGTCCGTGAGAGGGGCTAAGGGTGGTTTTCCCCCGTGGGGGCTCCCCAAGCTAAGAATTTTCACTTCCCCCCCCGTGGGGGCTCCCCAAGCTAGGGAATTTTCACTTTTCCCCCCCGTGGGGGCTCCCCAAGCTAGGGAATTTTCACTTTTCCCCCCCGTGGGGGCTCCCCAAGCTAGGGAATTTTCACTTTTCCCCCCCGTGGGGGCTCCCCAAGCTAGGGAATTTTCACTTTTCCCCCCCGTGGGGGCTTCCCAAGCTAGGGAATTTTCACTTTTCCCCGCCGTGACAGCTTCCCAAGCTATGGAATTTTCACTTTTCCCTCCCTTGGAGGCTCTCCAAGCTGCGGAATTTCAAATAGCTAGACAACGACGCCCAGATAGTCCCCCAAATCCCGTGTTCTTTGAATGTGTTTCCATGTTTTTGCAATGGTTTCCTTCAAAGCACGGTACTTTACACTTTTGTCGCCATAAAACCGGTCGAAAACATCATGTTCGACAATGCTTCCAATTCCCTTATCTCCCCAACCGTTGAAAATACCGCTATTTACAGTGTTTTCTTCAATTTTTCCATGTGCCAATGCCGGTAGCCAACTCCAACATATATATAAGAAATCCTTCCAAAACATTGTTTTTGACAGTGTTTTTCCATGTTTTTCCAATGTTTCCAGTCAAACAGACGGTAATTTATATACACGTTTTTTGCCATAAAGGCAGTAAATCCTTCCAAAACATTGCTTTTGACAGTGTTTTTGTAATGTTTCCAGTCAAGCATACGGTAATTTACACGTTTTTTGCTATAACGTCAGTCCAAAACACTTGTTTTTGCAGTGTTTTCAATGCTCTGGCATCCAAAAACCCTGCAAAATCTTGCTATGTACAATGTTTTTTTCATTTTTGGCCGTTTTTCCATTGCCGGAAAGCTACCAAAATGACCCAAAATTCCATTTCAATACCCTCTTGCGCTCAGACACCCAAAAATCATCGAAAAATGTCGAACCACCACCGTATTCTGGTCTCGGTGCGAAACCGTTTTTGGCCCCCCCCCAGCTAAAGCTGATATAGCGACTGCTATATTAACAAATGTCATTGAGCATTTAGTGTTGCTGTTGCCCCCCAATAAGCACGCCTTCACCGCCAAAGCGGTGTGGGCGGATTTTATTGCATAAGCGTTTAAATTTATGGCATAAGCACTTTTTATGGCAAAAACGCAGAAGCTTTCAAGCTGTTGGGGATAGCACCTGAGTTTTTTTTTTTTTTTCGGAGTATATCAACAGAATTTGGTTGGGGCCCCAACCACATTTTGGAGCTTGGTTCCCAGAGCCATCCATCAAACTGGTCAGGTTGTGAAACTCTCCTTGAATCAAGGGCAGGTGCAGCTGCATTTCTTCCGAGTGCGTTTCATCGTTCCTTCATGCACTTCGTCGGGGTTAGAGGTTCGTGAGCATCATTATATAGTAGGAAGAACCACACACACACACACACCCTCACCACATCTTGCAGATATATGTGGATCTTGAAGCACAACGTTTAAGCATTTGCCACTTACTAAAATTGGACAAAATCCCAGTGGGATGCAAGCCAGCAAGGTGTTCTGTCCCAAAATGGTTATGCTTTCACCGGGATTTGGACCCTCAAGTGAGATTCGACACGATTCATGAACTTTTGATTGTAAACTCAAATGCGTTTTGCCGCCAACCTTTTCCGCGATTTCTACGAGGAAGTCCATACACCTACCGGATCCTTACCAGAATAAAAGCCATTCTCGTTGGTGAGATAGCCACGTTTCCTAATCTCTTTTTGCTGTCCTGGAAATACAACAACCAAGCTCCATGGCTTGAATTGGGCCTTTACCAGGCGTCTTCCCTTGTAGCAGCCATTGTGGAATGTCTGACTGGTCGGGACCTTGATTCCTGGGGACCGCGCGAGAAGGGCCCTGAAGGGCCCTGAAGTTTCAACGACCATCTTTAAGGTACATGATACGCTGTGTTGCCCGTTGGTTCTATACGATTTGTTCCCGGTTGTATCCCTATTTTAGATGATTAACAAACCTACAAATGATAAACAACCTGTATCAATCACACAGATGTTTGATACTCATGATATCCCATGAATGTAGGGATATCAATGATATCAACCTACAGATGATGAAGAAAGATACCCTTCGGGCAATCAAACATGGCAACAGATAAATCCTATATTATAGATGATTTTCCCAAATATAAACCTCCACGGGAGGGCAGGTTTTTGAGCTAAGCCCAGTTGACCTTTGGATTCCAGGTTTGACCTTTCTCAGTCCACTGAGTGTCTATGCCTCAGAGTCGCCGAAGTGGCTGAGGACGCTATAGGTCAAAGTTGGGCATAAGATTTGGGGTAGTTTTTTGAGTGTTTACTGAGTTTACTGTATGAAAATGATGGAAAACTGACCAACAAAATGTTGGCGCCGGCGGTCCCAATCCATTGACTCACCTGGCTCTCGGCTTTTCGATGTGACGATGCCTGGAATTCACTGAATCTCCGGTTGCCGCTGCCTAGATCCGTGCTCCGTTGGTCGCGTACCGCATTTCTTTGGGATGTGCGGATGCCTGGAATTTGTGGCATAAGGGAATAGAGATGGATAGAGCAAGGTGCTCACTCTATTGAATGGATCTCCTCCGATTTTGACACATTGGCTTTGGTGTCAGAAGGTCAATTGCCAGTTACATTTGCCGCCCTAAATAGGCTTGTTTTTGGGGAGCCAAGTGGGGTGACAAGATCACAAGCATTCCACTTAGACAAAGCGGTGCTGGTTGGCTGTGCCGTCAGGCCCAGAGTGGCTCCAGCCAAGTCTCATGGCGTCTCTCGGTGACCATGAGAAGGGAGAGGTGGACAGACATGATGTCATGTATAAAACATGACAGACTTCTCAAACTCTGGGGAAACTATGTTTTGTATATATAATTATATATATTTGTATATACACAATAGATTTATATATTTATTATGTGTTTGTAGTGTTTTGTATTTATGTTGCGGGCAGTACGTGATTTGTCTTCAATGCCATTCACCCAACACAGAGTGGGGCATCGATTAAAGCACCTGCTTTTTTGTGGGTGTCATCGATGATGTGCACTGGCCAAGGCTCATTGCAAACGCACTGGCTGATCCTGCACGAATCAAGCAGTTTGAAGAGGACCATCCGGAGGGTTGATCCAGGGGCCACGATGGCCACGATGGCCACGATGCTGGACGAAAAAAAAGATCGATCCATCACAGGACGAGCCAGAATGCATGCTTCGAGCTCGGTCCGTGCAGCCCTAAGACGCAGTTCCGAGTGGATTTTGGGGTGCAACAACTGCAAGCTTGTGCATTGCAGGGTCAATCTTTCCGGGCCACTTGCAGGGTACTTCGATTTTAGAGTTCAACACATGTGCATCGAGTTTATTCTTTGAAAGTTTTTGCATCTTCTTTTGATTTCATGATGTCATGGATGCCCGACTTCAAGCTGATCCACGGAAGTTTGAGCATCGCCAGCTGCGTTTTGGGGACCAGGATCACCTTTTCCCAATGCTGGCCACATCCACCCTGGAGATCCGCCAGAAGGTCTTGGGAGCCACTTGGCTGCATTTTTCTTCTGATTTTGCCACTGCTTATGATGGTTTTTGTATATATATATAATATATAATATATATATATATATAATATATGAAGTCGTGCCGACATGTAGGACGAAGTTGTGAAGCTTTTTGTTTAATGGTGGCTTGTAGGTTCAAGCAAGGGTTATGCGCGCTGCCCCCTGTAACAAGTGCCGTTCAGGGAGGCAGACGGAATCTGACTCGTGGTGTCTCGGCTGCTCGTCCTTGGAGGTGACCCTGCAGCTGCTCAAGCGGCGCTGGTCATCCGCTGGGGTTAGAGCGGTAGCCGAGGAGGCCACTCTTAGTTGTGCTAGGTTCGTGAGGGCCCTGCACAACTTGGACTCGACCCTTGAGCCGGCGACTGGCGCTGGCGACCGTGGGGGCCTTGCTGCCAAGTCCAAGGCTTCGAGGCCAAGGTCGAGGACACCAGTCAGAGACGAGCGGCCTCCCTTGCTCAGGTCAGGGCCCAGCCGTGAACCTCCACCTCGACGTGACGGAGGAGACAGGGAGCACCGAGACCGAGATCAAGAAGGACGAGCTTCAGAATATACGTACGACGAAGAGAGCGAGGAGGAAGCTGAAGAAGAGCCACCTCGCACAGAGGTAAAGAAGGAGGAGCGAGAAGTAAAGGAAAGGCACGAGGAGCCACCGGAGACTCACAGGCACTCGCGTGGATCGGAAAGGCCTCCAGAGCCACCTGAGCCACCAAAGAAGAAGAAGAAAAAGACAGGAAAGCGAAAGCACAGAGGAGGAACTCGGCATCAACGGCACCGCCGGGAGAGAGAAGATCCCTTTAGGTCAAGTCATCGCAGGCTGGATCAATCCCACTTGAACCTTGCCCGTGACTTGAACGAGGGTTTAGAACGCAGAGTCTGACGGCGGCGTTGCTGGTCGGGTAGACCTTGCAATGCTTGGTTCAGGAGAGGCAGAATGGCTGGGAGATTTAGAGGAAGAGGAAGGCCCTCCAGGGTCTTCGCCGGCGGCCATTGCAGAGTTGCTGGCAAGCCAAGAGAAACCAAAGAAGCCTACTCGTTACAATGTAGCCGAGGCAGATTTTTGGAGAACGCGGCATATCCCCCCTGGCTCCGTGATAAGCTTTGTCGACCCGGACCATCGGGAGTCGGCTCCTCCCCTCTCTGCTGTGCTGGTCACAGAGACCGTGTCGCGGCAGAGCGGGATGTGGCTTACGGTAAAGAGCCTGGGGGCAGAAACTGCAGAAGAAAAGAAGAAGGTGGATGGTTATTTCAAAGGATCCAGAAAAAAGGTCCACATCTGTTGTCTGGGTCCAGATGGAATCTGTCCCATGGACGACGAAGATGCCCTTCACCTACAGAGGTTCCATTGGTTTCCTCCCGGCGACTTCACGGCGGAGTGGCTTACAGCTGCAGCAAAGAAACTGGTAAAGAAGGGCGCAGAAAAGGAGTTGGAGAGCGGGAGAGACCCACTGTTTCCGACCGAGGATCGTGGAGCCGAAGAGGTCCCAGGTGGTCCATCGACCATCGAACAGAGGCTGAGTGCCCTTCGAGGTCCTGGTCGCAGGGTTTCCTTTGCCGCACACCCCACTGTGGTCTCTGCTTCAAGACAGGCAGAAGGCCGAGAGGCTGCCAAGGATGGGGCTGGTGGTGGTCACCGTGCCCTCGCTCCTGTGGTGGCGCCTCCATTGGGGAAGGTAAAGGACGAAGAGCCTCAGTGGATCTCAGACTCCGAGCAGTCAACGGAGGCTGCCAAGAAGACGAAAAAGAGGAGCTTGGCCATGACGTTGGCCAAAGCAGCCAAGCTGCGAAATGCCCAGGAGGAGAAAGAGGAGAAGCGGAAGAAGAGTCGCTCGCGGTCGCCAGGGAAGAAGAAGAAGAAGAAGCGCAAAAAGAAGAGCTCAGACTCGGAGGAGAGCGCAGACTCGGCCGGCCATTCTTCCTCGAGCGAGACCAGCCTTATGGCTCCGCTGAAGAAGAGGTCGAGGAAGAGTCCCGGGTCAGTGTACCGCATGTTAGAGCAGACAGCGGTCGAGCGGCTGAGCGCAGACGGAGTGGTAGAGGAAGGTTACGAGGCGGCAGGGCTGCGAGGGCAAAGGCCAAAGATGTTGACCTTTTTCCAGCTGGTGCTGAGACCGGCGCTGGATGCTCGCAGCCGGGATTGCAAAGAGCTTTCCCTACTGTCGAGGAGCCTCGACCTTCTTCGAGAAGGGCGGCTCGCCGAACTGGCGGACGTTTTAGCGTCACGGCTAATCGCGGTGGACACCGCTGGCCGCCAGGGATGGCATGTCGCACGCCACTTGGAAGTCTATGGAGAGGAGGAAGAAAACAGCGCGCCTCCCCACGTGCTTCTCGCGGCCCAAAAACATGCACGTCAGGTCGACAAGGCCGGGGGGAAGGGCTCTTGGAGCCCCGCCGCGGCGCAGTGGAGCTCCTACGAGCAAAGGCC
Organism: Cladocopium goreaui; assembly: GCA_947184155.2. Taxonomy (NCBI): domain Eukaryota; class Dinophyceae; order Suessiales; family Symbiodiniaceae; genus Cladocopium; species Cladocopium goreaui. The sequence continues at coordinate 525,899 of CAMXCT020003223.1, forward strand.
AAAAGGAAAAGGAAAGGCAAAGGGAAAGACCAAGAAGGGCAAAGGAAAAGGCAAAAATTGGAAAGGAGGCTGGTCCCCTTGGCCACAGGAGGGGAAAGACAAGCCGAGCGACCCGAAGAAGAAGGAAGCAGAGGCATAGTGCTGGGCATGCCAGGGACTGTGGCGTCAGTTCCTGGCGGCCCGCGCGCAGAGCCCCATGGAGTACAAGACGTTGGTATTACCCAAGGGACTGGTGCTGAGGTTGCGACCTCTTTGTCATCGCCTGTGGAAGGTGCTATGGGCACGAATTCGACGATTGCAAGCTTTCCTGAAGTTGAGAGCTGCCACACCGGAGAGAGTTCTCGTGCAGCACGGCCCAACTCACGGGCAGAGTGGCTGCTGAGGCTCACTGAGGTTTCAAATCTTATTGAACTCGGTGGAAAGTTGGCATGGGGGCTTCGAGCTGGTTTCCTTTCCCTGGAAAGCGACCGTGCTAGACCCACACGGGGGGCCACTTCAAGTAGGGGCTCCCTGTTTCCCCTGCCTATTCTTTTCCCTGAGGGAGAGCTCTGGATGGACTCTGGCGGAGGGCCGTTGAGTCTGACAGAAGCAGCTGTACAGTGCTGGGTAGCGGTTGGCTGTGCGGCCATGAACTCTCTCTATGGACACCCTAAAGGGGGTATGCAGCGAAAACCGGGAAAAATGCATGAGGTGGTGCTGGATAGCCTGCGTGCGAAAGTGCGTAGGTTTTTAGAAGGGGAAGATGCTCATGATTTTGGTTTTGAACAGGTTGTTAAGGACTTAGGCGAGAAAAAGGTTTCTTATTGCGGTGAAGAAGTTCTTCAACCTCACCCTCTTTCTCCGGAACAAATTGTCAAGGGTTTGCCACCTCCTGGACATGGGGGAAGTATCTCTGTTTTACCGTTTTTAAAGGGGCGTACGAAGTTTTTGATGGAGAATCCATCTCAACTGTTGTTGGAAGAAGGAGATAGGGGATCGGCCCCAGTCTCAGCCAGGGTTCACATTGAAAAGGGGTTGGAACCCCAGGTTTTTGGTCTACTGTATGACAGGGGGATTATTGATTGGGTGCCGGCTGAAACAGCTTTCTCTGACAGCCATGGCACCTACCTCTCAGGTTTATTTGGAGTCGTCAAATCTGGTAAATACACTACGTCTGGTAAACTTGTTTTGAGAGTTATTATGAACCTCATTCCCATTAACGGCCTGTTCAAGGTCCTGCAAGGTGATATTGGATCATTACCTAGTGCGACGGGATGGTTACCTATCTGCATGTCCCAGGGTGAGGAGATCACAATTTCCCAAAGTGATATGACTGCTGCTTTCTATCTTTTTGCCATTCCTGCCGTTTGGCAACCATATATGTGTTTCAATTACAGGATTAGGGGGAGAGACCTAGGGCTGTCTCACGTGCGTGGTGATCGCTGGTAGACCGGCCTGCAGGGTTCTCCCCATGGGTTGGTCTAGCAGCGTATCAGTTATGCAAGCAGTTTCCCGGGAAATCCTCCTGTCTAGGGGACTTCCCCCTGACCTTGAACTGAAAAAAGGGAGCCCCCCTCCGCCATGGTTTGCCCAGGTACAACATTCTACTTCCCCTTCACGGACTTGGTGGCAAATATATTTGGACAATTTCATGGCGGGGGACTTGCACAAGGACGCGGGGGCTCTTGACGAAGATCTCCAGGCTTTGGCTATGAATGCTTGGACCAGCGCTGGTATCCTGACAGCAGAAGACAAGCAGGTGCTGGGTAGTACCTCAGCGGTGGAACTTGGAGTGCGTTTGGATGGTCGGCGGGGGTTGCTGGGCGCTTCGCCCGAGCGACTCCTCAAGACCATTTTTGCAACGCTGTACTTGCTGGGGAAGCAGCTCTGGAGCAGGAAGGAGACCCAGATTGTGCTCGGCCGATGGGTCTTCATCCTCCAGTTCCGTCGAGCGGCCATGGGGATGCTCTCAAAGAGCTGGCAGGTGATCGAAAGCCCTTGGCCTTCCAAGCCGAAGCTTCAGGTGTTACAAAGGGAGTTGATGGGGCTGATCTGTCTAGGCCCGTTGCTGCAAGCAGACTTGATGGCGACCTACGACGGTCAGGTGACAGGGAAATTATCCCAGCTGGCCGCATTTCGGTAGACATCAGCCGGACGGGCAACAGGGTGTCACGCTCCGCCTGGCCCGATATGATCGAGCTGCATGACGTTGAGCTGATCGACCTGAAGGAGATTGAACGATGGGCAGGCCTTTTTCCTCACGTGGTAGAAGTGCACATGTTCGCAGGCTTCCCATGCGTGCACTTGTCGTCCGCAAGGGCATTCAGACAAAACCTTGAAGGTGAAGGCTCTAGGCTCTTTTGGAAGTTGCTTGAAGTCATCCAGTGGGTGCAGCAGGTCTTCTCTGTCCAGGCCAAGGTCAAGTGGTGCGTGGAAAACGTGGCCTCCATGGACGAGGCTGCGCGGCAGACTATTTCCTCGGAGCTCGAGGTGTCGCCGATCAAGCTTGATCCGAGCGATGTCCTGCCCTATAGTCGACCAAGGTTTGCATGGAGTTCAGAAACACTGTTTGAAATGGAAGGGTTGCAGCTTTGGACGGAAAAGGAATACGTGCGGGCTTACATGTCCGGGCCAGGTGTGGAGACTCATCAGTGGATCCGCCCTGGCTGGACTTGGGAAGCTCATCAGGGAGCTTGCTTCCCCACTTTCATGAAAAGTATAAAGCGGTCTCGGCCGCCTCCCGCACCGGCAGGCTTGGAGCGGACATCGCAACAGACTCAAGAGAGATGGCGGCTGGACCAGTTCCGCTATCCGCCATATCAATACAAGGAGCAATTTTTGCTGCACCAGGCTGGCAAGGAGCCGCGCTTGCTGGACTCCAGTGAGAGGGAAATCCTCTTGGGGTTCGGCGCTGGCCACACCAGCACTTGCATGAGTGCATCGGAAGCGAAAAAGAACTGGCGGGATTACGAGGATGCCCGCTGTTCGTTATGTGGCGACAGCTTCTCGATCCCATCATTCGCCGTCATGGCAAGTCAGATGGCATGCGAGCTTGCCCCCAGGATGCCACCGGCTAAGATCATTGCACGGCTTGGGCTGGCACCAGGCTGTTCTGCCCACCCGTCGGTGGATGTTCCTATGTCGAGGCTGCTCTCCTATGGTGGCGACGCCGACAGGCCCTACATGCTGGAAGAGCTCACACGGCACCTTGGCTTAAGTGTTAACCATACGGGTTGTGATGTCAGGATCACCACAGGTGCCGTTTTGGGGAACAAGCCTGCTGCCCATGCCTCGGCTCGAGCGTGGTGGTGGCAGTGGAAACACCTCTTTAAAGTGCGCTGGCTTTTCAAATCTCACATTAACTATTTGGAGATGAAAATGATCCTCAACACTTTGCTTTGGAAGGCAAGGGACCCCTCAAAGGTAGGTAAACGCTGGCTCCACTTGGAGGACAGTATGGTTTGTCTTTTTATTTTGTCTAAGGGTCGAACCTCAAGTGACCTTTTGCAACCCCTTGCTAACCAAATTGGGGCGGTGCAACTTGCAATGAACGCCACGTTGCTGCACGCGCACGTCCCGTCTGAAGAGAACCCGACAGATGAGGCCAGCCGTGCATAATGCCGAGGCACTTGCCGCGCATTGTGCTGGCTGCCAAGACAAGGGAGGGTCGCCAAAGACAAAGGAAAGGAGTGCGACTCCGTGACTTTACTATCACAAAGAAGACCAGGTTGCGCTATGAGGCTGCAGTTGGGCGAATATTACCCTTCCTTGAGGCCCAGCACAATTTACAAGATATGGATGGTGTGGTCAGTGACTTTATGGAGTTACAGTGGAGCCGAGGCGAAACGGTGGGCTGGATTGCAGATGTGCTATCCGGGCTCCACTTCTACTGGCCCGAGCTGCGTGGGATGCTTAGGCACTCATGGCGGCTCTTCAGGCAGTGGCGCAAGGTTGAGGCTCCTCAACAAGCCCCGCCAATGACGGTGTGGATTGTCAAGGCGGTGGTTGCCCGTGCCGTGGAGCGGCATGAGCTGGCCTTTGGAGCCCTGGTGGCTCTGGGCTTCCACTGCCTTCTCCGCACTGGCGAGCTGCTCGCCCTTCAGTTCAAGGACCTTGAACTGTC